>JAVCKT010021504.1:0-15122 GCA_032273925.1 Rhynchotus rufescens
GCAGAGCCCAGTTTTGAGAATGAAGTGGAGGCAGAAAACCTCCAGCGAGGGTGCTCAGACACTTTGTTTGTAGTTTGTGGTTCTTTTCAAAACTTGTGTTCTACCAAGAAGACAAATTTGAAGGTATTTGTCTTTACTTTCAAGAGTGAAGACTTGAGCTCAAGTTAAAGTTTCAGCTCAGCAGGTGGTGTGCGAAATTGCAAATAGGAAAATGTTCAAAACATGGTAGGTAGACCCTCAAATAACTTCTATGTTTGAGCTAACTAGGAGGAACAAAGAATCCTCTGTTTTTCCTAGCTGTGTTGATTGGTCTAATACAGGATCTTGCCTGCCTTAATCTTCCCATTCAAGCAGTGAATGCACAGCCTAATTATTGCTGGCATTTTGCACACACAAATATTTCTACTCTTGAGGGGGGGAAAAAGGTCTTAGTGTAACTGCAGTGTGCTGCACCCCTTTGGAGTTAGCAATTTCAGCAAGTCTCTGACCTTTTTTTTTTTTGTAGCTTTCTCCATATTCAGTTGAGTGTTTTGCTTTCTTTCCTCTCTGCTCATTTTTGTGTATTCCTTTCTGTAACTAAAAGAATAAATTGTCTTGTGGAGCCACCAGAGCCTAATTGCAGTGATCCATTCCTGGAGCTGTTCTCAGAGGCAGGAAAAAAGACGAGCCAGGACCAACAACTATGACAACTTCAAAGGGTATTTTTAGCAAAGCAGCCAGTGCAATTTTAGAACAGGGAGATAAAAAGGGAGAGTTCAGCTAGAGGGTAAGATTATGCTATCCTAGTGGTAGCACTTATATAGTGTCTCACACTTGGAGGGGAAAAAGTTGCCCCTCACCTCCGTATCTTTCCCAGGTTGTTCTTTATTTGTAGTTATCAGCATTTCAAGCTGCAGCTTTGGAATATTTTCAGTGTGCTTGTTGATTTACTCTTGCATGTTGTTTTGGACTGAATGCTGAATCTGAGTGTTCTTTGTGCCTAAAGCGTTTTTAACCATGGGATTGCTCAGCTAAAGGGGGGGGGGGGAAATAGCAAAGAGCTTTGGAGAAGCTGTAGAGTTCAGAAGGCTCTGTTAAAGCTTGTTACTGGGTCTGTTTTGCAGCAGGAGCTTCTGGAAATGAAAAGGGACCTGCAGCAGCCTGGCTTGTGGAGGGGTTTGTGGATGGGCCACAATGCAGGGGCTCCTGTGCAATTCAGAGCCCTTCCTGGGGCATGACAATCCTGGCAGCACTTTTCTACTGGAACTTTAAAGAATTTAGCCAGCCTTCCTTCTCATTTTTTTAGGTATTTTAGATTTTTAAGATATCAGATGATATCTAGAAGTACCCTGCCTATACCTGATGGTGCTACATGCTGTGGCTTGGATCTGTTGCTCAGGTTGTTCACTGTGGGGGACAGGATGTGACATGCTGCAGTGCTCAGCTTCTATGTTTTGGTGGTGATTGTTGTGACAGATAGGCACATCTCTCTTTTTTTCCTTTTTCATTTTTTTGGGCTCTTACTCTTCTACCCATAGCTCATTCTTTCCATTTCTCCCTCTCCTGGGGCATTCTGAATCCTTACTATTTCCATCGCTATTCTTGCATCTGGAGCTCACATGGTTAGAATCGATCAGGAACGAAGTGGTTTCTTGGTTTATTAACAAGCAAATGGTGAATGATGTAAACAGGATCCATGAGCAGCACAATGATAAAGCCCTAGTGGACATCAACAGAATATTAACATATAAATACAGTTTTTTAACACCTAATCCCCCAAAGTTGTGAACTTGGTTGGGGCTGGGTAGGAGCAGAGGATGTGTATTGTGTGGGATGATTTGGCTCTTTTGGGGAGTTATCTGTTAGCTTTCTCTGCCACATAGCCTTGGTTTATTAATCCCTCTGAAAGACATTTCTTCCCTATGCCATGTGTTGAAGTGTGATAGAATGCAAAAGTTTCTGTTAATTTGTTTCAGTGTAAACACTAACTGAATTCTTGTTAATTACTTGATTATTTTTGTAGGGAAATGAAATATGAAATAGATTAGGAAGAAACAATATCAGTTTTTATGGCATGTGTCTACAAGGGAGATGAGCTATAGCAGGAGGCTTTCATTTATAAGCCATTTGTAAAGTACGGATGTGTATATTGTCAAGTATGAAAATATATATACACATGTATATAAATACATATGGATATATTATCAGTTTGATAACTAATACAATTTGAAGGAACATTTCAAGCAAATGTTTGTGCAGTATTTTGGAAGCTGGGAGGCAGAACCCTGCACTTCCAAACAAGGTGGAATTCCTCTTAAATAGTCTGTTTCACACACAGTTCTGAAGGGCTTCGGTTGCTGGTACTCCCCTATTTTTTCCCTCTACATGATAAATAAGAGAAAAAGTGCTTGTTCAAGGGACTTATTTGACTACTGGCAAAGTAAGTAACAGAACATGTTGTTCCACCTGTAGCACATGCTTTTTCTGTTGCAACAGGTATAGGCAGCTATGTAAGTGCATAGCTTATGCAGTTAAAGATTTAAAAACCCTCACATTGCTTTTTTTGAGAATACTTAATCATCATTTTCCTTTTATGTTTTAGTCTTGTCACTGGGGATGGTCATTCTTTTTCAGAATGCAAAAGAACCCGATAATAGGTTGTTCCGGGAGAAATGCTGGTGTTCCCTATAGGGTTTAAAATGCTGACTCTGCTGGCCAGCTGTGTGTGGCATTATGAAGTGGTTACTGCATGTAGGGTAGGCAGCCTGAACTGCTGCAGCAACAGATGAAGTGCCGGAATGGATGGGAGAGATGTCAGTGACCGAATGTGATTGGAATCCTAAGGTCAGGAATTAATCTGCTCAGGTCGGGATCAGTGCAGCAGCTTTCGGGGTGTCTGGAGAACTGGACTCAGGAAGCCTGTGCAAACCTGTGGTGTGCTGCTATCCCAGGCATGGAAGGAGTGCTTGGATTCGGTGCAGCGTTTAACTTACTGCAGGAAGTGCAGCGGGGCTCCTGCTGTGGGCACCTACTTTGCTGGCGATGCTCTTGCTGCTCCTGAAACGCCCTAAATGGGCAATTTCTGCCATGTCTGACCAGGGAGAGCCCGGTTCATTGCAGCAGGCAACTTCTCCCTGTTTCAAAGGTACTTCTGAGCCTTAATAGTCAGATGGAAAAGAATTTGAGATGAAAGTGGATGGAATGGGCTCAATCCACTATGTTTTTGTAGTAGGGCTTCAACTAAGCCCTTCATCACCCTTGATTAATAAAATATCTCTTCAGAGGATTATGAACTTCTTTCATAAGGCTCTGAGATGAAGCTTGAGTGGGAGGATTGGTTTCAATAAATAGAATTACATGTGCAGGACCATGAAAATATGCAAATTAACTGCCATTTAAAAACTCATGTTTTGCTTCCCAAGACATTTTGAAGCACTCTTTTTCTTTTCATGAGAAGCTGTCATACCATGTTCAAAGGGAAGCAGGCACTTTTATTTATTTATTGCTTCATTGCTGTTGCTGTTGTCATATATCTCTCTTCCTGGTGTCTCTCTGAAGTTGAGAAGTGAAGAAAAAGAAAATTAACCCATTAGCCAGATGCTGAAGTGCATGGGTCTGCTTCATAAAAAAACCTGTTCCCGTTGTTGAATTTGAGGCTATTTTAACTCAAAAGCTCCACATATTGTAGCAATAAAAGATATTCATTTAAATAATGTCTAGTGTCCCTCAGCCAGGGAGGAGGTTTCACTTGGATGTCTTTCCCTTTGGCTAAAGCTAGACAAAGCCTTGTTAAAGGTGGACTTGTAGCAACGTACAAATTGTCTCATTAAGTACCTTGCCCAAAATGTCTTGTAAACCATAGCAGCAGTGGTTTCTTGTCTCTTGCTGTTCCCCACTGGACTCTTAATATTAACTGGGACTGTGTTAATTATATTTTTTTTTCTGTTACAGTAATGGCACCACTGTGACTGTTTCTGACTGAAGAGAGTCTAGCCCTGAGCTTGTATCTGGGAGGGCATTGGTGCAAAAGCTGTGCCTAAGCTTGCACACTTTTTATAATGTAAAAGCTTCTCTTATTCAGAAACAAGAAGCCTAAGTGCTTTTTCCTCTGTCCTGTAGCAAGGAAAGGTGACCTACTTTGATAGGGTTTTTTTAAAAAAAGCTCCTTTTGGCCATGAAGACTTAATATATTGAATGTAAAACGTGTTTCTCCATTTATGAAAGAGACTTCACCTTTCAATGCTTAATAAAACGTTCAAGTTGTTGATACTGTCAATCTTGTCTTTAAGACTATGGTGTTATCTTTCCACTTGAGATATATTTGAGACGTTAAAAAAAAGACCTTGCTTCAAATTTGCTCAAACTTGTGTGAAGTTATAATGGGCAAAAAAAAAATAGAAAAAATATGGTTAGGGTGAGTATTTTGTCATCTTTTTGCTAAGCTGATCATTTTGGGTGTCTGGGTGTGCCTAATGTTTGGGAAGAGATTGAAAGAAAAAGGAGGATTGAAGATGAATGCTCCAAAAGTAGGTGGAAAGACTGGTAGTGGAAGAGTGCTAAGTTTTGGGGACAGGGTTAATACTCAATGTGACTTGGAAAAACAGCATTTGCTGGTAGCATTTTTAGGAGGCATTTAGAAGTACTTAAAATAATTCTTCGGTAGTCTAAAAGTATCTGACTCCAGTCAGGCTGTAAACTCTAATTTGAGTCTGCTGCTGTCATCTCTTAATTGCATAACCTTGATTTGTTGGAGAAACATTTGGCCATAGCATGAAGCTCTGAATCACCACCTAGATGCAAAAGCAGGCAAAGTGAAGCCGTGTGCTAATAATGAATTTTGGAGCATCTTCATCTTTCTCCTTTTTTCTTTTCCCAAGCCTTTCACTTGATGGTTCTTACAGTGTGAAGCTGGTGGAGATGAGCTGAAGGCTGAGGGCCATTTATGTCACTGCTGCTTCGTTTGCACTGGATTCAGCCCTTGGATCAAGGGAAAGGCGAGGGAGATGCTGACGTGTGCTCGGAGATGCAGTCTCTGGTGGACACTGCCTTCTTTCCCTGATCTGGCTGAGGTACTTTCACTTAAAGGACCCAGAAAAGACTCAATGACCAGAAAAAACATTTAAGCAGATCAGGTTGCTGAGATGCCCCCAGGATTTCCAAGGACAAGCAACTGAGAGGCTTCATTCAAGGTGATCTACAACAATGTGCAGGAGCAGACAAACTGTCTCATTTCTCATTTTCTCCCTAATGTCTTATTTTTTCTAATCTTTTGCATACTTATGGCATTCCGAGGGACAGGGCAAGAAAAGCCCTTAGGGAAACTGGTTAATTCAGGGAGATTGAAGCAACCTCTTTCTCTTTCTTTGCAGCTTCTAGGCTTACAAGTCACACCCAGACTGAATCCCAAAAGTGTGTTTAAAAAAAAAAAAAAATTTTTTTTGCATCAGTTTGCAGGGCTGTTGGAAATGGCTTTGTGCCAGCTGGTCAGCAATGTTGGAGGAGGAGGAGGGATTAGGGACCCAGGAGTGTCTCAGCTGGCTGTTAGAGAACCTCTAGAGAGCTCCTCAGAAAAGATGTCTGGCAAATACTCTAAGGATTGGGGTTTTTGTTGTGTGTTTTTCCTCATAAGTGGCTTCAGCAGTAAACTATTGTGTGGTTTGTAACTGTAAAGAGCCACAACAACTGATAGGTAAAAGTAGCCAGTGATACTTTAACTAGAGCACTGAATATTTTTGACAACGTGTCTTTGACAAATATTTTTGACAAGGTGTCTTTGGTAACAACCTTATAGTTGGAGTCCTTTATATGGGTTCTGTATATATTTTTTTTCCCCCTAAAACATCTCTGCTTTAGTTTTTTTATGGATTCTTTACTGATGCTGGAATCTGATCCAAGAAATGTCCCATTATCTTTGAGATGCTAAATTCTGTACGTTACAGAATTTGAATTACTGCTGACAAAACACATTCCAAATGGAAATCAGTAAGTGCTGCCTTCCTGGATTGTTTAGCATGGGCTCTTGGAAAGAAATGCCTGAAATCTTTAGTAAGAGGAGTTGGCCACTTAGTTCAGTAAGTTTACAAACAGGTAAACTGATAATTGGATCCTTACAAAATGGCTCTCTAATTCATGGAGGAACTAAATGCCATGGGATGCACTGGTTTGAGGATGCCTGGATGAGTGTGTGAGGGGTTTTTTTTTTTATTTCTAAACTTTCATGAAACTTTTTGTCTGAGTTTTCCCCATGGTCATTTATTAGGCTGATGGTGCTTTTCATCAACACCTGGAGAACCAGAGTAGCTCCAGTGCTGCAAGACACCTACCTGTTTGAATGCCCTGGTTTAAGGCATTTACCTCTTGGGAGCAGGTCTTTGAGTCCAGACCTTGGACATTGTGGGAGTCCTGCTGTGACAATATTCATCCAACTACTTTTTTGACCTATTTTCTGTTCTTGCAATGTTCTGTATTTTTCAAATGCTTTATTTGTGTCTTGGAAATTAAGAGCTACTTAACTTTTGTTCCTTCCCATTAAGAAGTTTATATCATTCTTTCTTTGGGGTGTAGCATGTTGCAGACCATTCCATCAGCAGTTGGCTGCAACAGTGGGGTAAAGGCTTAATTTTTTTCCTACATGCCTTAGATCAATGGACCAGGTCGCTTCAGCATTTTTAGAATTCATATTCTGGTCTCAATTCCTGATTTGGGAAGAATTTCCAGGAACATAAACAGATCTCTCCTGTGAGTGGGTGGAAAATGGACATGTGTAACGAGCCATTCAAGTGCATGTCTGGGGCTGCCTGCCAGATGTTGGCAGGCATCAGAGGTGCTTCCTCAGGGAGCTGACCAGGCCTCCTGCCGAGGGCTTCCTCGGAGGATGGCAGAGAGGGCGACACGGGGCAAGAGTCGCATGGGGCAGCAGAGCAGTTTGAAGGGACTGGGGTTCAAACTGCTCAGGAGGCAGCTCTGGCAGAGCTGGTGCTTGTGATGGGGAGGAGGAGAGGAGCAGACTTCCCTGCCCCTCAGATATTAAATCTCCAGCTTCTTGAGAGCACTCCCTGGACTCACTCATCTGATGTGGCTGATATGCTTTGGCCAGCCTACCCTGGACTTCAACGTAATAAAACCATTTTTGCACCCAAGTGAAACTTTCAGCATCTTTTCCCTGCTATTGCCCTAACTGAAGCTCATTCTTTAATTTTCTTTGGACCTTCTGACTAATTCTGTATTTGAAATACAACTCTTGTGCTGCAGAAACCAGGTGAACTACAAGCACAGGCAGTAGTGGAGCCTCTTTTCTTTAGGCTCCTCATTTGTGATTCTTCCATTTCTGCTATTACTTTGGGGTCAGAGTATGAGTAGTAAGGCAGTGAGTATGAAATTCAAAATTTATTTTTTACACATTGTGGAAATAAAAGCTTCTCCTTGCTGAAAAATTAATTACCGAGTGTTCCAGCACCTTATAAGATATTTATATGTTCTCCTGAGCCCTGTCTCTTCCTGTATCAAAGTGCTGCCTTGAGAGCAGTTCAGGCGAGAGAACCGCTCAGCTGCTCTTCGTAGCCTTCCTCCCTGCCAAGGAGCCTCAAGACAGCTCTCCTGAACAAGAGATGGTCTCTGGGGAGGGTGTGAATATTAGATCAGTCTGGTTCAGTCATTTGGGATATTGCAACCTCAATTGATGCATCTCTCAATTTGGGGGGTGGTTTGGGTACATCCCCAAATCCTTAAATCTAAGGTTTCCAAGGGCATTAGAAATCCTGAATGGATCCTGCAGTTGTGTTGTCCAACGTCTGTCTTGTATGTAAGGAAATTATTAACAAAAAAGGTCTTCTCCTTTAGTTGCTTTTTGTAGTAATTTGTTCTTTCTACCTTTCAAATGCAGAGAAAACTAATTTACTAGTTTTTTCTCCGTTTGGGAATGCCCAGGATAGATGGTGGCCTGATTAACAGCATTCTTGAGTGGCTCATAAAGGGAAAAGATACCAGCACCGAATCCATTGCATTAAGGAGAGGCTCTATGATAAAGTGGGGCAGAATATTTGCTTTCTTTTTTTGATGGTGTTGGGGTGACAGCACGAGCTGATGCAGCTCCCCGGTGCTGCTGTAGAGCCAGTCTGCTCAGGTATTTATTTATAAGTCACGTTTTCAGTATTCCTGTTTAGTTATTGGGAGTTTGGTGATGTGTTGCTTGTTGTTTCTCGCTTGCTTGCTTGGAATAACAACTCCGAGTTGGCTGCCTTACTGCTTCCTTGGATGGGGATAACTGAAGGAGAAGCTGTGCTAGCTTTATGGCAGCTGAGCACTGTAATATAATTTTCTTGTCTTTGAGAGGCCAATGCAGATTGAAGTAGGCAAAGAAAAAGATTTTTTCATCCACTCTTACCTCTTAGTTATACCTGTTTGTGAGATCCTGTGTACTGAGCTCCATGCTACCCAATAGAGGTAGCAAGACTAAATTTACTTTTTGTTCTGCTATCTCGATTTTAAGCTGCTGTATCTTTATTCAAGATTTCAGATTGCCCTTCTGTGCAAAAGCAGCATGTTTGGATACCTTGTACTTGCTGATGGAACTAAAGCTACTAGCAACTTATAGTATAAAACTACACAAAAAATAACTGCTTAGGGTGTAGCTTATACTTCTGTCTTTTTTTCCTACTTTAATAATTTCAGGAGCACTGAACTAAAGTGACCAGTAACTTTCAATATGTAGTTTAGTTTTAGATAACATTAGTATCTTGCTTTAGCCTACTACAATTCTGGGAGAAAGTAATTTAGTGGTAATGATGTTAAAAATCAAAGCCAAATTTTTTGAATCGGATATGCTGCTGTAGAATGAGGATTCTTTCTAACTAATGAGTTCAAATTAAAATGAAATAAATACCCCTAATGATTCTAGCAATTTTGCTACACATAATTCACAGACTGATGAAATGCAGCCACTTCCTGGGAGAAAAAGCAGCAACTTCTGAAAGCTGCTCAGTGGCTATAGGAGAGCTGAAAGGGTGCATGGTGTGAGGAGCAGCCATTGGAATGCTTGGCTGGGCCCAAATGAAGCAATTCCAGCTGGAATTGGGGCAGGAGGCTGGGTCTGATAACTTTTGCTATTTTTGGTCACAAAAGCAAAATTTAGCCCCTCTAAGTATATGTTAAGCTTTCTTGCGTAGCCAGTGTG
This sequence comes from Rhynchotus rufescens, assembly GCA_032273925.1. Taxonomy (NCBI): domain Eukaryota; kingdom Metazoa; phylum Chordata; class Aves; order Tinamiformes; family Tinamidae; genus Rhynchotus; species Rhynchotus rufescens. Next base: position 9,152 of record JAVCKT010021504.1, read on the forward strand.
TGTTTGTGGGAAGGGGCTGACTGCTGCTGGTATCGTTTGGGATGTCATTCTAGAAGTCTACATGTATGTATGTGTAATATTCATATATCCAACTGTGTAACAAAGGTGTGCACATGCATTTGTGTGTTTCTTAGTTTGAGCAGATAGAGTATATAGATACTGTATGTGTGTAGGGCTTTCTGCTTTGAAAAGAGGAGGAAATTATCCTGTGTTGAAGATACTGGAGTAAAACTTCACAACTCAGTCTGTGATTCACTTTTTCCCTTTTTTTGTACACTTATATATCTCTGAACCATTCAGCTGACTGCAGTCTGCCTTAGTCCCTTCAGTGCGAACTCTCACAAACACTTCCCTTCTCCCCAGCATTGCTCCCTTTCTCTGCCAGTAGCTCTTGCACAGTTTGCTGGAAAGGTCCATTTTGTGGTTTGTTTCTTTTAGAGGGCTCTGGCATTTCTCTTTGTTCTGGTGCCAAGTAAAGCAAAGGCATAAAAATAACCAAAAATCAAGATGAAGCTCTACAGTCCCTATTGTGGAATTAAAACAGTCATAGTAAATATTGCATGAAAGCAGCACTGCAGTTGGTCTAACTTGATGATCTGAAGAATTTAGGATTATCTTACCTTAAAATCAATGGGAATGTTAGTATTATGAGACATCTTAGTAGGTGATTATCCTAAATAAATCTTGCACAAAGTTTTCACCAGTGGTCCATGCAGCTGGGAACCTCAGCAGGAAGGTGGGCTTGCTGCTGCAGGAGCCCGGCCTCCCTCTCCATCCTTAATGCAGGTTTATCCTAGTGGTTAAATACAAACACGGTGGATGGATGTCTTTAATCTTCTTGGTTTTAGGGAGGCTGTGTTGAACCATAATGTTTTAGTCATGGTTAGTCTGGCCTTGCCCTGGGGTCAGTCTGTGCTGTGCGCGCTGGGATCTTCCTCCTTCCCCTGCCTGTTGTCCAGCACCACGTCCCTTCTTCCCAGGGTTCCTTTTGCTCTGGTTTAACTAAAAGCCTTAACTTGTAAAGCATTAAAACAAAGCAAAAAAAAAAAAACCTTCTGCAGTAGATGGTTAGCGTTACAGCCTCCCCTCTGGCAGTGTATGTGTGTTCTGCCTGCTTTTTCTGCCTGCTTTTTTCTCCCTGCACGCACAGCACTTAGCCTAATGGAGCCGGGGCTGGGAACTCCAGCCCCGCTCCCTTCCACGCTGGGCAGCGAAGGAGCCCGGTGCCAAGGGGAGCTGCTGATAAAGCCTTAACTGCACTGTTGTCCTGTAACATTGGAGCTATGCTCCTCTCTGTGGCAGTGCTCCGTGGTAATGCTTTGAGTTTCTGCAGATGTAGATATTGGATCATCACGTGGCTATGATTTTAAAGCTAAACAGCATGTTCTCCTATTCTTTTAAAACTTGAAACCATATGAAAGTGTAACTGAGATCCTGTCTAATGGAGAAAATGCTGTTTTCTGCTACACAGACTTAAAATGTAGCTAATTTGTCTGACTATGTGCTTTGTAGTGCAGGCAGAAATCTGAATGTTTAAGTGACTCTGTGGTCTGAATAAACTAAAGCCTGTAGAACTGTGGTTTAGAGGCAGTGGAGCAAATGCAGCTGAGATGAACTGAGTGTGGTTTTTAGAACTAGTCTTTTGGCCTGGGTTCCTGAACTCTGCCAGCATCTCTCTGTCTCACTCCCTGGTGCTTAGTTGTAGCAGATGGGATATCCTTCACCAAGACTTAGATGCCCCAAAGTGTCCTTTTTTTTTCTGTTTGTGGAAACTCTCCATTTGATGGAAAGATATATGGAGTATAACTAAATTGGCCAAGAAAAATACGTGAGGAAGAACTGTCTTCAGAAAGGTGGTGATCATAAAGCTCTGTGACCTGAAGCCATTCAAAAGAAAAAGCTTCCAGTGCTCTCTTCCTGGCATACTCTTTGGTATATATTTTGGTGTATATTTAAGTAACTGCACACAGTATTTTTTATGTGCTTGTACCTAACAGATTTGAGTTTGCCTCACTGGAATCATTGCAGGCAAATTTAACTTTCCAGCAACAGTTTCTCTTGCTTCATTTCTCTTTGGAAGAGAACTTGGCTTTCAAACTTACTCTAAATACTTCGTGTAAAAACAAAGAATCAAAAACCTTCTGGACTTTCAGAAAGGTTATTCTGTAGCCAGAATTTTAAAACACTAATCCTTATCTAGGCCTGAACTTTACAGTTGCATATACAGATATTCTAAAGATCTGATGACCTGGTGAGTTTAAAACTCAGGTTTAAACACCCAAATGTCATTTTTGAAAATTAGTGCTTTGATGCTCCTAAATATTTACATTCCTTGGTGCCTAAATAAATAACTGAAAATTGGAAAATTGAAGGCAGTATATGTAATATCCAGTCGGCATATTGCAGGAGTAAAATAATCAGCCCTTGCTGCGAGCTGCTTGGTCCCCTGCGTGTGCACAGAGCTGCCCTCGGAAAGCCGGAGCGACGTCAGGCTGCAGGATCTGGTAACAAACACCATAGGGTTTGGCTCGAGCTAGTTGACAACTAATGATATCTCAAAATCATACTGATTATTTGGTCGGTTCTGCCAAGGAACAACAACGTTCTTGCCAAGGCTTCTTGCTGACCTAGCAAGGCCTGCTTTGAAATTGAGACTTTTTTCTGTTTCATTTTACCCGGTTGCTTTTGCAACAAATTCTTTGCCCTTTGTTCCTGTGGGAACACAGCAAACAAGAAATGTGTAAGTACCTTAAATGGGGAGGGAAATACATTTACCTGCTTCCCAAGTCTGTGCTAATGGCGCTTTTTAGGCTCTCTAAACTTTAAAAGCAAGCATGATATTCCAAGATTTCCATCATCAAATGAGACGCAGTCTAGTTCATTCGCTTTTGTTGGCGTCTAAATGTCTGCTGTGAAGCTTGCAAAGTCCAAGGCCACAGAAATGCCCCCAGTTACTGCTCAAGCCACCTCATGTGGGGACTGCGTAGCCAGGATTTGGGGCTTGCAGGGGGCACTCAGAATCAGGAGGAGGAGGCAGCAATTCCTTGTGCTAGAAGACTTGGTTGCTCCCTAGGTATCATCTAGGCTGTGGTTTCTGTGTTCTGCCAGGGGGCTGGGAAAGAAGATTTTGTTTCTCTTGTATTCTCTGAATTCCCTTTATTTTGTGGTGAGGAGAAGGGTGAGGAGTCTCACAGAAGGCTCTATAAATGGGAAGGTCTGTTTTGCAAGAGAGGTTTATTTTGCTTGTGTTTCTGTTGATTTCCCTCAGGATTTTTAAGACTGGAGATGGAAAATGCAAAGTACTTCATTTAAAAACAAAAGGGGAAAAAAAAAAGAAAAACAAAACTTTACCTTGTGTTACTTGAGAGGAATGCCATGTCAAAAATCCTTTCCCTGCAGAAAGGTGGTAAACCCCACCCAGCTGAAGATGAGTTTGTGCATATTAAACTCTGAGTTCATACAACAACAGGTCTGTTCTAAACTTGTTATTGTGAAACATCCTTCATAAAGTGAGTAATGATTAAACCCCTTTACAAATGAAGCCCTTGAAAATGCTGCCTCCAGGTAGCCCCTGTGCTGGGGGTACTCCCTGTGATAAGAGACTGCCTGCCCTCCTACTGTCTAAAGGAAAAAACACCGTATGATGCTACGCTTCAAGGCAAGGAATTGGGATTGTGTAAAATAGGTCAGACAGACTTAACTCTAAAATACTTTGGTTGGGAAGGAGAGAGAAGAATTTTCTGTAGCAGCAGTCAGGTAGTGCTGAAATGTAGTGGTTATGGAATAATTACACCCCAGAGGGATGAGAGGCATCCGCCCTTGCCTGCTGCCTTCTAATGCTGCAGGGAGGTGATTAACTTACAGTAATTAAAGCCTTTATAATGGAAATGCAGGATGAACATGGAGAATCTGAAGATGTTTTGGGGTCATGGCTCAGTACAGGGTCTACTGTTAACTTTAACCTAAGCTCATGTTCATGTATGAACTTGTTTTGTATATGTTGGCAATGCCCTTTGACAGTGGCATCATAAATGAATATGTGTCCTGGGACCTAAAAGATGTGTTCAAGTGTCTCGCGTTTCCTTAGGAAGATGCTGCTTGTTGAGTGATCATCTGAAACACGGATACTCTTAGGAAGCTAATCACTGTTTTCCCTTTTGAACAGCGTCAAGTGGGATCTGTATTGTTCAGTCATGATTTTGAGTAGTAAAACTATACAAAGCAGGTATACCAGTTAGAGCCATATGCAATAAATTCTGCACGACTTTGCTGAAGTCTGGTTAGACAAGAAAACCAGAAGCATCCTTGTTTTCCTCCTGCCTTCCAGTTTGCTCCGTGCATGTGTGTATGTGTGTGAAAGCTGTTATCAGGGTAAGTTTAGTTTTTTCTTTCTCTGTGGTTATTTCTATGCAATGTTCTGTAACTCTATCTTTACAAAAATAGCTCCTAGTTTTCTGTTAACTGGAGTAAAATGATTCCAAAGAAAATCTCTTTTTCCATAACAGCAAGGCTGTTAAAACCAGGGGACCTCATAGGCAAATCTATGGGCTTGTCTTCACAGTGAAGATTTAGCCAAGATGTTAAGCAATGTCAGTGAGAATTGAAAGTGCAGTAGCTATCTTGTAATTATTCCCAATGTGGATATCCGGCCCCTTTGTGTAATTTGCACATGATCCAGCTGCAAATTGGATAAATATACCTTAGACAAAGGAGTATGGAACATGAGTGTTAGTATAGAGAAGGATAGTGTTCTAGAAAGCTTTTTTCAAAGTTTTCTTCTCTCTTTGGTTTTTCTTTTCCTAGGTAGATGAGTCCTTAGGCTCTTCTTGAAAACTTATTTTTGCTACATACAAAATGCATGCATTACAGATGGAAATAGAAACATAATCTCAAAGTATGAATTTTCCATAAATTCTGTGAAACTGTAAATTTTTTTTAACGTTTGTATAGCTTTGTTGCTTAGATTGAGCTGATGTTCTTTGGCTTGTGTGATTTACTAGATCACAAATACAAGATTCTTTTTCTGTGGTTAATATAATTTCTAATACAAGACAAAAGATAGTGTTTAGCTTTTGAGAATTTTATAACAAAAGACTGCACTTAAATTCTTTGCTGCCTCTGATGTATTGCTAGTTGTTCTCCTGATCTCTGTAGATATACAGGAATGGCCAAGAGGAGCCACTGGTGCTCAGCAGACATGAATTTCTGGAACTGAGCCCAACAACCCAGCAAGCAGCATTTGCTCTTCATTGCCAGGGGCTTTGTTCATGTTGTGCTGGGTCAGGATACTTCTCTTGAGGGGCATGTTAACTGCTTTTACCAAAATAAAAATGACATTTCAGATTTTGTATTGGAGTGAGACATATCTTACCTATGCATTTTTACCTCCAGCAATTGTGCGTGTTAGTATTTTCTTTTGCATTTTTGCTGTCTTAACCAGCTTGGATATTGTCTGCAGGATTATGGATGCTGGTAGGCTTGAGAAGTGTGTGGGGTTTTTTTCAGAGAACAGTTTGGGGATGGAGATGCCCTTTGTTTCCCCAAAGGGTCTGAGGAGACTGACTGTAGAAATGGGACCCCATCCCTGTCCACTGTGGTACTCGACTTCATCAGGCCCTGTGTGCATCAGGAGTTGGGTCGTGCTCCTGGACAGCCAGACTTCACAGGTGGCTTTGGTGACTGAGCACTGCTGAGAAGCTGCCAGTTGGTCAGGGAAATAACTGATGATTTTCTTCCAGTGCTGGCCTTGCCTTTTCTGTGTCTGAGCTCTGTATAATCCCATGAGGACGGGGTAGTCGTGCTTTGTCAGCTGAAAGATTTACCCTGTTACTTATGCTTCAAATGTAGGGTAATTTCCCTGTGAAATCTGTGCAAGGAAGTTTAGAGTTTGGATGCTTTTGGGATGCTGAGAAGTGTTAATGCTGCTTATTTTGTTTGGAAGTGGTTTTGTTTTTAAGTTACGTGGAGGATT
>JAVCKT010021505.1:0-24762 GCA_032273925.1 Rhynchotus rufescens
GTGCTCTAGGTGACCCTGCGTGTGCAGGGGGGTTGGACTAGATGACCTCTGAGGTCCCTTCCAACCTTGGGCATTCTGTGATTCTATGATTCTCGCACCAACGGCGTCGGGTGGCCACGTCTGTGCTAGGATCGTCCAGTGAAAATCCGTCCCGTGAAAATCCGTCCAGTGAAAATCCGTCCATCCAAGGCGGTGGTGGCAGCGTTAGCGCTCTGTAGGCTGGCGCAGTTGCAGGAATGCTGCTGCAGCCTGGCTGGTGACTTGTGCAGGCAGCAGTTGAGTTTTCAGTTTGTAGTGAATGGGACTAGGAAAAATAAAACAGCTGTGTAACAGCTGCGGGTGTGTTCAAAGAGCATGCGGGAGCAGGGGTATCCAGGCTGTGAGATTGCTCAAAGCTGAAGAATATGAACACCTAGTTCCTAGGAGCCTTTGAAAATCCTTATCTAAATAGGAATATTAAAACAATATGTAGAAGGGTTGAGTTTTGTCCCAAAAAAACGCTTCTATTGTGTGAGGAAAGCACAGATTTTTACCTGGCAAGCGTGACTGTTTATATTTGTGTTTCTCTTCCAGCTGGCAATCCACTTGTTCAGCAGAGTGGACAGCCTCTCATCCTCACACAGAACCCGTCCTCAGGCCTGGGCACGATGGTGACCCAGCCCGTGTTACGGCCTGTCCAGGTCATGCAGAATGCCAACCATGTGACAAACTCGCCAGTGACCAGCCAGCCCATCTTCATAACCACCCAGGTGAGTACCCTGGTAGACCCCACTTTATTCATGGGAATCCCCAAGAAGGGATTCGAGAGGTAAATGATCTATTTCAGTGTAGAAAGCTCAGACTGGAAGTGCTTAAAATACGTTTGATACGTTGATGGTAACTGTTTCAATGCAGGGATTTCCTGTGAGGAATGTGCGACCTGTGCAAAACACAATGAATCAAGTTGGAATTGTTCTGAATGTGCAGCAAGGTCAAACAGTCAGACCCATTACCCTAGTCCCAGGTAAGGGCTGAAACTAATGAAAGCTGCGTCTCTGTCATATTTCTTTTTAGACTAGCAAAAAATAAAAAAAGTCTGTATTTGAAGTCTGTATTTCACCTGCATATCTGGTAGTGCTGAAGATGAGGATTTTCCATTTCTGTAATAATTGGGATTTCCTTTATCCGTGCTACCAATTCTGCAAGTTGTTTTACAGCTGAGAGTGGGCCCTTCAATCACAGCATTGAAGTGCTTTGCAGAGTAGAGGTCTTCCACCTGGATGCAGTGTCTGCCTCAGAGTCCCATGTAATCCAGCCTCTTCAAAAGCCACCTAACTTGCTTCCAAAATCCCAGACTATGACAGGCTCCTAACAACTCGTCTTTCTTTTCCAAATTTCCCCAAGCCATGTCCCTTACTGCCTGTAAACCAAACTTCACCCTGAGGAGTATTTTTTTCAATGCGAACTTCTGATACCAGATCTTATCATGCTCCATCAGCAAGGTCAAAAATCCATATGTCACTGGATAGCTTCTTCATAATAAAGCAACCATGAATAGGGATCAGGTCACCTTTCATTCTCCCCAAACTGAATTTCCCAAGCCTCACATCACAAGCTTTAATATCTGTCCATGGGATCACTCTTTTTCTGTCATAAAAGGCCATGAGCCATTAGAGAATAGGACTGTGAGACCTATGAAGTTTATCAGGATTTAAGTTCATAAATCACTTGTGCCTGAAAGTTTCACCTAACAATCACTGTTTTTGCATCCTTGTTCAATTTTATCCCACTTGGGAAGGGAAATTAAGGTGCTGAACTTCTGTAGCTTCCACTGAAGATACTGGGAGTTTTAGGAGCTCAACAGTGATGGAAAATAGGCTGCACTCAGAAAATTCTGAGCAAGGAATGAAGTTTGATTATTTGATCTACTTTGTTTTTGAAGCCCCAGGTACCCAGTTTGTTAAACCAACAGTTGGCGTTCCCCAAGTGTTCTCTCAAATGGCCCAGGTGAGACCAGGTACAACCATGCCGGTCCGACCCACCACCAACACTTTCACTACAGTCATTCCGGCCACGCTTACCATCAGGAGCACTGTACCACAGTCCCAGGCACAACAGCAAAGTAAGTCCACTCCCAGCACCTCCACAACTCCTACTTCAGCGCAGCCAACACCACTTGGACAGTTAACTGGGCAGCAGCCAGGGCAGTCCAGTCAAGCTACTAACCCCAAATTAGGTAAGATTTGCCATGGAAAAGCAAGGGGACTCGAGTGTATAACACTGGCTGGCATTTGATCTTCAAGCATATGGCTTAGCAGTTAGAATGCAGACGTTGAGTCAGAACGCCTAGGTTCTGTTTTTTTGCCTCTGTGACTGACTCACCCTTCATTTCTCTTACCAATATGAAAAAAAATGAAAATAATTCTGCCATAGTGGCCAGTCTGGCTTGAAGATCAGTTAAATTCTGCTTTGCATAATGCTCTGAGATCACCAATTAAGAGTCCCCCAAGTGCAGCATACTGTTCATTGATGCCCTGTATTTTTTTTTTTTTTTTTGCAAGCTAAAGCTGAACAGATGATGAACACAGGCAGAAACCAACCATTTTACTTATTTTTATGTTGGCTGAATTCATGAGTCAACTCATTGCTCAGGAATAGCGACAAACAATTTAGAAAAGTACTTCACACAGCAAGTAGTCGGGATATTTTTAGCTTTTAAGTGATCAAAATCATATATGACTGCATTTAGAAAATAAACTTTTTGTGACCATTAATATTCTGTATCATGGGACATGGCTAATATCTTAGAGTGCAACCAGAAGGGTAGGGAGATGTTCTTTACCGCTCTCACCAGCCTTCAAGTCACTGGCTGTCAGAATTGGTGGCTTAGTTGTCCTCTTTGAAGACTCAAGGGAAGAATGGGAGATGAGGTGTGCTAGCAGGGGGTGGGTCTCGTGTAGGCATCACATCTTACCTGTTCCTAATTCATTTCCCTCTTTATTCCTTCTCTTGGCAGTGAGCATCGCGAGCTTTGTGACTGTGAAGAGACCTGGTGTGACTGGTGAGAACAGCAACGAGGTTGCTAAGCTAGTGAATACCCTGAATACGATTCCCTCCTTAGGCCAGAGTCCTGGCCCACTTGTGGTTTCTAACAGCAGCCCTGTGCATGGTTCCCAGAGACTGAGTGTTGCAGAGTCTTCATCATCTTCATCATTAAAAGGTACGGTCTGCAGCAGCTATTTTATAACTTGATTGATTCTGCTGAGAATCTGGCAATATACAGGTGTCCAAACCTGTACTTTCTGGAGGAAAAAAAATACCATTCATAACTATGGCAGTTTCGTGCTAGGGATGAACACTTAAAGAGCTGTGCTCTTATTTTCTACGTACTTGCCATCTATTTTATCTAGTAACTGTGTTTTGTTTGGGAATCTTATATTCTGCATTCAAAATGATTACTGTTTATCCTGTTATCGTGGAAATTATCTGCACAAACCAGAGATACTCTACACAAGGAGGCAAGACGATTCAATTTGTACTTCCTCCAAAGGAAGAACATCCTTTAAAGTGTTTGAGAGTCCAAAAGTTGGTGTTTTCAGGTGCCTTTTGTATCATGCAGATTCCGATTTTCGACTTGCTGCTGGAGATGAAGATGAGGCATTTAAACTAGTGAATGAGGAGAGGAAGCCAAAGAATTAATTGAAAAAGAATGGGAGAGCAGTTACGCTGATTTTCCCATTTTAAAGCTAGTTGAGACGCTCCTGTTGCTCTAGCTAATGGGGGCGTATTTCATCTTGCAGATCACAAGGAGTTTGCATTCTTTTTCCTTTTCCTTTTCTTCCTTTTTTTTTTCTTTCTCACGCCTCCTTTCCCAGACTAGTTTAGTACTTAAAGCATAGCTCTAGAAACTCAAGTATTTCACTACTTGCAAGAGATCACCTAGTGTCGAGATGAAGAGTACGGATTCTTTCTTACTAGTGTTTTATTTTGTTTTTCCTGCTACAGTCAGCTCATCTCCTATTACCACATTTGATTTGCAAGACGGTGGCAGGAAGGTCTGCCCAAGATGCAATGCCCAGTTTCGAGTCACTGAAGCTTTAAGAGGACATATGTGTGTAAGTAACCGTTTTAAGAAGAGCAGTTAATTCACAGTTGTTTGTAATTGTGGAGGGCAAAGACTAGTTCTTCTCCCTAGATCAGAGACTTCTGTTAAAAGAAGGAAACTGAGAGGGAAATTTTCGACTGTTTACCCTTAAAAATATCTATGGTTCTTCCTAGATTCAGTTTGATGTTTTGTGTGGCTTTTCTCTCTTTCAGTACTGCTGTCCTGAAATGGTTGAATTCCTCAAGAAAGGCAAATCTCTAGAGCCAGAACCAAATATTCAATCTGCAAAGCCACCCTCCCCAGAAAAAAACACAGCTGTTGCTTCACCCCCCTCTTCTACCCCTGTTCCTGCATTATCCCCCCCTGCTAAAGCTCCAGAGCCAAATGAAAACCTGGTTGACTCATCCCAAAGCAAGCTCATTATGTTAGTGGATGATTTCTACTACGGCAGAGATGGTGGCAAAGTGAATCAGCTGCTGAACTTCCCCAAGGTTCCCACTTCCTTCAGGTGTCCGCACTGCACCAAGAGGCTAAAGAACAACATACGGTAAGAGGACTGGTGTGCCACAGCCTGCAGTGTGCTGAATGCCTCTAATCTCCCGAAGTTAAAATTTATGAGCCTCAGTCCATCAAGTGCTACAGCTCCCATGCAGTAGGTTAAGCCCAGAACTGAAGCAGGAAAAGGTGAGATGAGTTGTCTGTTCTCTCACACTTGAGTCAGGGGAAAAACTTACTGGATGGTTGCATGGTTAGAATACTCTTCAGCAGAGAAGCTTCATTTACTTTTCATTCGTCTTAAAATGATAAGGAATTTTATTTCCTAGAAAGAACTGTTCCCCTCATCTTTATTCAATACCGTTTCACAAGAGGGAGCTGATGAGAAAATCTTTTTGTGTAGAGTGTATTCTTCCCAGCAAGGCAGTGTACATTCTTCTATTGAAATAACAGGAACAGTGGTTTGGGGTTTTTTTTTGTTTGTTTTTTTCTTCCTTTTGAGTTGAAATGCTTTATCGTTGTGAATAGCATTCCCTGTTAGGATCAGAAGTGCTCAACTATTTCAACCCGTGCACGGCCATATCTCTAGTTCCTTCTGAAAAGCAGGAGGTCTCTGGATAGAGGGAGGTTTTGCTTGACTTCGGTAGGAAGACAGAAACTGCTTCTAATGCTATTGTGGAACTACAGTTATTTGAACTTTATTTGCACAAAGGATTTAACAATAAAGGTAATTCTAATGTGGGTTGAGGAGTGAGGTGAGTGCTCAGGAGGCTGTCAGCCTTACAGACACACAGATTTGGGGTTTATGCTCACACACTTCCTATCACCCCTGCAAGGTTTATGAATCATATGAAGCACCATGTTGAGCTAGACCAGCAGAACGGAGAGGTGGACGTCCATACCATCTGCCAGCATTGCTACAGGCAGTTTTCCACTCCGTTCCAGCTACAGTGTCATTTAGAGAATGTTCACAGTCCCTATGAATCAACAAGTAAGTTGATTGTTCTTTGCTTAGGTTTAAGGGGGTTGTGTCTTGTTTGAAGTCTTTGGAGAAAGGACACATCTGTTCTGCCTTTTGTAGTACACTTGTTTTGTAGGTCAGTAGGAAAATCCATCTATACTGTATTTTTCAGGCTGATTTTAAAATATTCTTGACAATTAAAGAACAAACTCAGTAGTACTTCGTTGGTGGCTAACTTGCCGATAAAAAATCTATGCTCCAAAGTCAATTGGGGTTGCCTTATCAGGAAGTTTTGCTACTTATTTTCTTAAATGGTGGGTAGAACTTTTTCTGCCTTTTGGAGAACTCTTAGAATATGTTCTTTTGTGCAGCCAATTCAAAATGTTGAGAGCTAGCAATGCTTTAGGGTTTTTTTTGTTTTGCTTTTATAAAGGGACTATATTTTCAAAGCAACTTGTTGCAACTTGTAGCATACATTTTAACTTCTGTGCGCCCCTCCAGCCCTGATCCCCCCGCCAAATTGTTACTTGCTTTTCGTTTCTTTTGCAGCAAAGTGCAAGATTTGTGAATGGGCATTTGAGAGCGAACCGATGTTCCTACAGCACATGAAGGATACACACAAACCTGGGAAGATGCCCTATGTTTGTCAGGTACTGAAGTGGTTTGAGGAACTGGATTTCACAAATGCATCCTAGAATGTAAGGGGAAAGCTGGCATTTCCAGCAAAGCCTGTAGCTCGTCGTGGTCTAAACAAGAGCTTTAGCCCTGCTGCATTTCCCCCACCCTGGGACGTGGTCCCTTCTTTCCTTTTTGTATGAGCAGTGCCAGCGTTGTGCATTTTATGCAGACTGCTTTGAATACAGAATCACAGAATCTTTAAGGTTGGAAGGGACCTCTAGAGATCATCTAGACCAACCTTCCTGCTCCAGCAGGCACACCTAGAGCATGTGGCACAGGGTGGTATCCAGGTGGGTTTTGAAGACCTCCAGAGAAGAATGAGAATGAGAGAATGAGGTGCGACTTTAAGGGGCGAGTGTAAGGGCAGACCATAGAGTTTCCTCCTAGTCCTGGGAGGAAGATGTGGCCACGGAACAGACTAAAGGATGGTTTTGACAGGGTTTCTTTTATTCTACATCTTAGTTCCTGCTCTCGGGACAGCCCTTTTCCCAGGCGGGCTCGTGCTGCCGTGCTCACAGCTGCTTGCTGTCACTCGTTGCCCTCAGTTTCCAGGGGACAACTGGCCCCGCGGTGGGTCGGGCCGCTCGGTGTCTTGCCGCCGAGCCCTGCCAAAAGAGCTAGCGCGAGCGAACGGCGCCGCCTCGTCCAAACTCCGACTCCCCGCTGGGAAATCTCATGTTATTTTGGAGCTCGGAACTCCTCGTTGGACCAAAAGCAGCTCCCAGACCAGCCGCAGAGGAGGGCTGAGGTCTAAGTATTCAGGTCAGTCATATATGCTTAAATCAAAGTGAGCCAGCCCTGTATGACAGTGTGACATGGAAGTCAGCTTTGCTGCGCGAGCCCTCAAATCCCTTTAGGAATTGGTAATTAAGAGCTTGCTGTGACTCAGGAGTTTCCTCAGCTTCTTAACCTGCTGTAATTAACCCTGCCGGCTGCTTCGGTGAGCCGGGGCACCTGGGCCCTGCAAAGGTAGGAGCTAAGGTAGGAGCAATCCCGAGGTGCTGTCTGAAAATCCCATGAAAGTGGCTGTTTTGTGGCATCCATGTTCAGCTTTCCCACAAAATCCAGGTTTCTGTTGCGATGCTGGAGCTCTCCATCTTCTGCTGTGTGCCGTGGAGAAGCCCATTAGATACCAGCCCTGGTCTTGCTTCAGCCTCTTGTTTTCTGCCAAGCTTTGGAGCTTCTTGGACTCATCCAGGTAACAACCTCCTTGCTGAGGCTGCTGTCGGGCTAAAGACACTTAGCAAATGAGCTTAGGAGCTGCAGTGCTTTTCTTTAGCCATAAAATCAGAACTCCTGGTTCCTTTCCTCCTCTTGACGCAATTATATTATTAATGGGCAAATGTCAGCCATATGTAAACGTTGCTGATTAATGCCGCGGGCGAAGCCATTGCCTGCGCTTGCAAATGTGTTTCCATGGCTCATAAAACCAACTTGTGTATTTGCTAGGATGACAGCAACCGAGCAAGGTGAGGGATTTCTGTGTTCTCTGCCTCCAAATGAAGACCTCTCTGAAGTCAATGAATCTTCCTTTGCCGGCACTCTGCTTTTCCAGAGCGCGTTCGCTCTGCCGTAGGACTCGGAGTCGCTCTCCGTTGTGTCCGTTGAGCTATTGCACTGTCTGGGCTAGCGGTGCCGAGGTGCTTATCACCGAGGAAGGATTTTGGCAGGAATGGAGCCCAAGTTGTAGGTTCTGGCTCACATAGGGCAGAGACCTTTGCCTTAAGGGCCAATTGGTGCTGCTGCTGTGGGGCAGCAAGCGATGCTGGAGGTCAGGTGGGCATCAGGGCAACCCTGAGGTCAGAATCTCTCCTGCAGTCCCAGGCAACATCCAAGAACACAAGTAGCTGCTGTGTTTCTCTTGCTTCGCAGGCCACCTTTGCTCAAAATCCAGCCTAAGCAAGACCAGGTGCTGGGAGGTGGGTGCTCCAGGCCACCTTGTGCCTGGTGTGGCCATGCAGTGCCCTACTGTGACTCAGGCTGGTCTCCCTCACTGTGACCTATGGGTTGGTTCTTGACGAGTGGCTTAGTTAGGAGTGGGGAGGAGAGCGCGATTGCCCCGTTGAGCAGCAGTGCAGGCTGAGTTTGGCTTTAATTGGTGGTAAAGCTTCGCCTAGAGAGTGTGGAGAAATGGGTTAGGGAGTCACTTCCCGTCCATGCAACGTGCTCGGGTCCTGTCCCTTGCTCTGCTTTGGTCATCCCTGCGCAGCGCCCGCCAAGCAGGGCTGGGATTCTGCCCATGGAGCTTTGCTGAAGCAGAATCCACCTTTGGAAACTGCCCTTGGTTGCATGGAGGGGACCATGACCTTGCCGAGTGTCCATGGGGTTGGACGGGCACAGCCGGCGCTCCGAGAGGATTTGATATTCTTACGAACTCAGGGAAAGCCTGAGTAACTTTCCATCTCCTGGCTGAGGTTTCAGCGTTCAGAGCCGCCGGGAAAGGGGGAGAGGGAGAAAAGATCAATAACTGCCCTAACGTGCCCTCGTTTGGGACTTTCTTGACCTTGAGAAGCTTTAAAAAGTGTCGCTGTTGGGAGTGTGGGAAGTTGGAGGCAGGAGAATGCAGCAAAAAATAGGCAAAGCAGAAGAGACGGGCAGCAGAATAAGCTGAAGCTGCCATAGAGCTTTATGGATATTGGGGGGGATTTATAAATAGCTGGTGGAGAACTAAAAAAAAAAAAACCCAAAATTGGTTCATTCACAAAATTCAGCTGTGCCTGGTTCTAGCACAGGGTTTCCTATCCTTGCTCTCCAAGTCCAAACCAGCAGCTTGAAGCAGCTCCCACACTAAGCCACCCACGTGGGGACACCTGCGTGTGACTCCATCCACCTCCCGAGGTGCGGGCTGTGTCCCCTCACCGTGGGAAGGACTGATCCAGGGGCAGTTGGCAGATGTGCCATGCAGACAGCTGGCTGCTTGGCCGGCCCGGTCACCTTCAACGAGTGAGCGCAGGCTGCAATAAAAGCACAGGGGGGGATTTCAGACTGAATCTGTGGACTAAGAAACCCCTGCGATGCCTAAATCAATGGATTATCTGCACTGAATTATCCTTCTGGGAGAAGCAGTTGGGAGATCTGAGATGCTCAGCACCTACACCTCTCTCACAAGTCATGTCCACCAGGGTCAGCTTGGCAGGATGATTCCCTGCGATCTGTTAGGATCAATGGGATGGTCAGGGAATGACTTTTGAGTGGGGAGAACTGTTCCTTGAAATGTGTGGTCTACTTCTGAGATCTTTTGCCTCCTTCTTGCCTGGATTTTGGGTGGAGAGGTCCCTGTGTGTGAACTCCCTGTGAATGGCCCTGAGCTGGAGGGAAACCCTGCAGAAATGCCAAGAGCAGGACAGGTGATATGAGCAGTACCTTGGCTTCAGTTCCTTGAAGCTGAATGTCAGTGTGCGTTTGACCCTTCACTCTCCCAGGTTAAGGAGATGTGGTGCTCCTCTTCCATCTCTGGCCAGTAGACTCAATCTTGAAGGTCTTTTCCAACCATTACGATTCTAGCGATGAGCCTGATCCCTGCAGGAAACCTACTCATGGCAGAAGCTTGCTTCATGTGAAGACAAATCTATGTCACCTGTCTATGCATCTGTGTCACCTATCTATGCATCTATGTCACCCATCTATGCATAAGGTCCAAAGGCACCTGATGGAGGTAGCAAGGCTTCCCTTGCAGCTCGCTCTCCAAGACAACGTGGAATGTGATGGTGGAGGCTCCAGTTGCCATCCTGCTTCCCAAGGGCTTAGCATTGCGCCAGGATGCATCGTTCCTGGTCACGTAAGCTGCAAGGGTCGTTTCTTCCCACACCACCGTTGCTGATCGTGTCAATGAGACCCTTCATTTGAGGAAGTGGTGGCCAGAGAGCAGCGGTTATTTTTGCTCGAGGATGGGTGGGAGAACTTGCTGTTTACCACTCCTGTAAGGAGCAAAAAGAAATGCAAAAGCTAAATAGAAAATTAAAACAAGAGCTTCTTGAGGGGCCTCAGGAGAAGGTCTCGTTTCCCTTGTGACTTCTTGGATCATGTTTGAGCCACGTGGGTCAGGGACTGGGTGGAGGCAGTTGGCTGCGCCCTCCTTTTTGTCAGCGTTTGCCACATATTGAAGCAGAAAGGCTTGGAGGAGATGGCACTACCTGTGGAGGTGGGTAATGCCAGGAGAAGCCAGGTGCCTGCCTGGCATCCTGCAGCAGCCGGAGCGGCGGCTGATGAAACCCGAGGCGCCGTCACAGGCCAAATATGCTCCGTGTCTCAAGCCAAGCTGGTGGCCAACAAAATTGGAGGCACCATCACGGGCCAAATATGCTGCATGTCTCAAATCTGTTCTCTCTGCTGTCAAAACTGAAGCTGCTGGGATTTTTTTTTAAATTCTTTTCCTATAATATTCTGCTTTCTTGGAGAAAATTCATTGTTAGTGCTTGGGTTAATGCTCAAGGCCTGAAGGCGTGGGGGGCTCAGTGCAGCTGAATTTCACCCTAGGGGTAATCCAGGGATTGCTGGTTGTCTCCAAGCCCCCCGGGGCAGGTCCCTGGCAGGTGGCCCTGACCAGCTCCATAGCGAAACACCGAATGTGCCTTTGCTCACCCAATATTGGGAGCTAAGGAAGGACACGACGGTTGCCTGGTGAAGGAGGTGCATCCTTGGGAGGAAACATCTGGATTCTCCTCTTCCAGAGGAACTAGATACCAAACCTTTGAACCCCCTGCTAGATGCTCCCCTGGGGCTCAATGCTTGGGAACGTGTGAGTACCATTAAGCTGCTCCCTTTGCAATAAGGCTGTTGCCCTTTCCTTGGTGGTGATACTGGGTCGCTCAGCGAGCCCCACGATCCCTCATTCTCCTTCTGTACGTGAGGCTCTTACAGCAGCTCCTTTCAATTAATCAGACATTTAGAAGAGATTAGTGAGGAGGGGTATTTATTGCTATAAACCATTGTAATTAGAAGCAGAGGTATTAATGTAAACTCATCTCCTCGATCCTACAACAGCCGCGTGGCTTTTTTGTCTTGGATTTTTATCCAGCTCCTGGAGAGACTGAAGCCATCAAGAGGAAAGTAATTTTTGACAAATGGGTGCTGATGTTTGTGCTGGGAAGGTCCCCAGCTCCTTCCTTTGCCCCTCCATCCCCGGGGGACGTATTGAGCACGGAGGGCTCAGGGCAGAGCCAAAACCCGCCTGTGTCCCATCCGGACACGGAGCTGCTTGTGAGGAGCAATCCCAGCTCCAGGCTTGCTGTTCATGGAGCCTCTTCCCTAGGAGAAATGTTTTGAGCAGCGTTGCAAAGGATCCGGATCTGTGCGTGTCCCCTTAGGGTCGCGGCGAGGGGATGAGATGAAGCAGATGGAGGGCCGTGCCTGGCATTTCCCAGGCTGCCGTCTCACTTCCCGATACAAAGGCTTTGCCGGCGGTTGTTTGCAAGCCTGGGTGATGTGACCCCCTCCAAAATATCCCCAGGAAGCCTTCTGCAACGGAGACACTGCAGGTTTGGTGCGTGGGCCTTCTGCTGCTCCCTGGCCCGTCGCTTGTCCCGGGCGTGCAGGTTGGCGTGTGCAGCATCCGAGCGGGGAGGAATCCCGGCCTCTGCTCTGCTCCCCTCTGGAGAGCTCACCGGGCGCAGAGGAGAGGCAGGAAAAGCAGCAGCTGGCGTGATGGATGCATCCCGCGTTCCCCAGGGTGAGTGCGTCTCCCTGCAGCCTTCCTCTTCCTCCCCTTCTCCCTCCCTCCGTGCCTGCAGCTGTGAGTAAACGAAGGTGACGCGGCATGGGGATGTCTGCGAAGGAGCCGGTCATGGAGTCGGTGGTTAGAAAAGGAAGAGAAAGTTCTCCTCAAAGTGCCGGCCACAGGAAAGCTCCATCACACGTGAGGTTGTTCCCTGAGGAAATGGTGCGGGAGAAATGCAGGAGTCTCTGCTGGTTTCAGTCTGGACCGATTGCTCTATTGAATTCCGGTCCTTGGTGTGACTGTGATGGCAATTCTTGCCTGTAGAGCATAATGTGTGTGTTATTATATATATTTTTATGTATTGATATTTATAATATAGATATTTGGGGAGCCTGCTGTCTTTAGCTTCATGCTCTGGAGGGGATCAGGTGGAGCACTGCGGCAATGAACCCGCCAGCACCTCGAGCAAGGACAGGGACCTCGAGGAAGCCGCCCGGGTGCCGTCCCTGCCACGAGCCGCCCCGAGGACGCTTTCCAGCTCCTCGTGTCCTCGCTGCCTTCAAGCTGTCCCTTCCCCGCTGCCTCCAACGGCAGTTTGTTCCCTCCAGCAGGAGCTGGCGAGTGGGCGACGTGGACATCTGCCCACCGGCGGCTCTGGAAACCGCCTCTTTCTGCTCTGATCATCTCCTAGCGCCACGCGGTGACCGCAGCTGGACCATAGGCAGCGTTTGCTTCTGTGCCTGGGAATAGTCCCCGTTGGCACCGTCACCCTTCAGCGTGCGACGCGTCGTGCTCGCTTCGGCGGCCAAATAGCGCGTTGGGAGCTTTGTCACCTGCAGGCTCTCCGTGGAGCCCCTCAGGAACTTGCCAGAATGGTTCTTCTGGAGGCTCCTGCTTTTGTGCTGTTCTGCTTCTCCCTCGAATGCAGCTAAATCCGTCACGAGCCGATAAACGCCATCCATCCGTAGGGATGCCGGAGGAATGATGGAGTTTGACATCATCCCGTGCCGACCCCACGGGTGTCTCCGCTCGAGGCGGATCATCCTCAAGGTTTGCTCTGCTCGCTGCTCCCAACCCGCTTCCACGCTGTGATCCAAGAGCTGCTGGAGATGATGCAGCTGCTTTGCTGCCTGCTTAGTCTGAGCTTTAGCAGGGGTGAGAAAGAAAGCACTGGGTTTTCCAGTTTTTGGGGAGTTCTGCTCTGTCACTTGGGCTTGTTTCTTGCCATGCGTGGTGTTTTCCAAGGAGCTGTTTGATCTGTGGATGAAGTTTGGGTGCTAGAGGATGCAAGAGAGCTGAGCCCATGGCTTTTCTTTAGCCAAGGGCTTGGAAGGCTCCTTCCAAGGGCTCCTTTTATACAACCAATTCTGGGCACCTTCAGGAGGAAGACGAGGAGCTACAAGAAGACCTGGTGAAAGGCTGCAGCACCCGGCACACGCTGCCATCTCGAGGCCAGGGAGTCAGCTAGAAAGACGAAAAGGCAAAATCCGATATTTCCTAGGGAGCCGTGCCAAGGAGGAGAAGCACAGAGGCTCCTTCCTGCTCAGCCCACTCGGTGCTGGGTGGCGATTTGCAGGGAACATTGTGTAACGGAGCCCACACGCGGCGTTCGGGCTGTGCAGCGAGATGGAAGAAGCTGATTTCAAACTCCACGGAGGTCCAATGGAGTGAAATTCCCTTAAGCGATTACCGGGCACGAGAGCGGAGACCTGGAGATGCTGAAGCAAAGTGAAGCTGGGCAAAGCCAAGGCTACATATCAGGGATCTTGGCTGCTTTTTGTTCGCTTCTGGGTGGAAATGGTGGGTCGATGGTCCTCACCTGCTGCTCGGGGAGCTTCAGGGTGCTCTTGCACCTCACAGCACCCCGTGTTTCAAAACAGCAGCAGCCCCAGTTTTGGGAATTGCCCCCAAGGTCGGACCCCGTGCCATGGATTTGGGGGCTGCTTCTCCCAGGTGGCAAAGGTGGCTGTTGTCACCGCCTTCCTCTGTGTGGACGGGGCAGTGGCTCCGCATGACGGTGGCCCAGAAACTGAGGCAAACGGAGAGAAATGGGCCTGCACTTGCAGATGCAGAAAGAATCCTCTAGAAAAAGTGGAGGGCAGAGAGATAGCAGCCTCCGTTGACCTAAAACAAGTTTGGATACTCCTTCTGCTCTGTTAGTTTGCAAGAAGGAAGTGATTCTTGCTTATCCAGACACTGTCAATGGCCACAAGCCAAGCCCAAGACCCCATCAGTGAGAGCTGGACTTCATCCGTGGAGAGAGACCCTGTGGTGGTGACGCTGTTCCTGAAGGCTCCACGTGGTTTGGGTTTCCTCAGGAAGAGACATTCCCAGCGCGGCGTGAGCGGTGATACAGCCTCCCATGTCCTGTTTCGATCCACGGAGGCGATTCAGGATGGCTCGGCGACATCCGCTTGTGCGGGGCGAGTGGATTTCTTAAGCTCCTAACAGCGCGCAAGACGTCAGAGCTTGTGAGCTTTCCAATGGCCTCTGAGGCTGCCAAAACGCTTTTCTTGTCTCCTTAAAACTGGGTTAACCTCCCCACGGGCTGTCAGCTGCTTTTCCTCTTGCGTTGCTCCACTGGCAACACAAAGATGCATCAGAGATGCATTGAAAACCCCCAGATTTGCTTTAACGTGGTCCCTGGCAGGATGCAAGGAGAATAAGAGCAACGGGGGAGAAGAGATGAACGTCCAAGAAGGGGAAACCTGTGGCCAGGCTGCCCAGATCAGGAGACCAGTCTGTGTTGCATGATCTGGAGTTGCTTGGCTGGTGCCCTCCATAAGGAATGTGCTAAATCATCTGTTATTTTTGGGCTTTCTTAAGAAGTTCAAGTTGCATTGGTCAAGGTGACACTTAAGGAAGTGAGATCTCCTAGAAAGCACACAAAATGAGCCACTGAAAGCAAACAGCTTACTAAAGGGAACTCCATCACCTTCTGCCCGTGTCCAAAAGCCCTGCTTTGGTGTAGGTAGACTGTTGCTCAGAAACTTGGTTGCTCTTTTAATCCCTTGTCTGACCAGAAGTTGCCTCCTCTCTGTGCTGTGGTACCCAAATACAGGCGCTCTTCTCACGCAAGCTGCTTCCTGCTGTGAATAGTCAGCAAGCAGAGGGGATGAAACGCTCTCAATTCTTGCCCTGCTCTCTTGACTCATGCAAAATGCCCAACCTGGGCCAATGCCATGAAGCTACTGCGGGTGTGTGGGACATCAGAGCTGCTGGTGGCCAGGGCAGAGGCAAGGGGAGGCAGGACTGGACTGGTCATAAACTGCGAAGAGGGAGATTCTAGCTGGGCCTAAGAACATGCCATAGGGATGTGTTTTTGAGTAGAGCCTTGAGGGCTGAGGACTCTCTGGGGCAGTGTTACCAGAGCTGGCTGGGCAAAACCCACCCAACACCTTGAGCAACGTGGTGCAAATTCAGTGCTGAGAGGAGGAGGCTGGGCTGGAAACCTCCCTTCAGACCAGGGTTTGTGCAGGGACATCCAGTTTCCTCAGCAAGCAGAGGCAATTGCAGGTACTCTAGTTACAGCCCCAAAGAAACATTTAATAATCTCAGCAGGTCTCTTGCTAGATCTGATATTAAAAGCTGTTTAGGTGCTTCTGGAAACGATTCACTACCAAGCGAATAGTTCCAGCTAATTAAGAACCTGTTTCCAAAACCCCAGATAACACTTTGCAACTTAAACAGTTTTCCAGCGTGTTTGGAAGGGAAACAATTTTACAGGAGCAGCTGCTGCTCTTCACCCATCTGAGCTGCTAGAATATTTATCGCATCCGCTCTTTTCTGTCCTTGCTGATGCCACTCAAGGAAATGAGCACCCAAGGTTGGTCTGTGCAGGCTCATGCATGGTGCCGAGTGTGATGTTGGTGGGGGGTCATCTGGCTCTTCCTTGAGGGACTGTTGTCATCTAGGGTGCTGGGAAGGCTTCCAGTCTGCTCTCTCCATCCTTGTAGCCCAACTGGATTCAACAGGGAGTGTGCAAGGCGGGTGGAAGACTGGCCAGACCACTGGGTTCAAAGGGTCTTCTCAGTCTGTGTCTTCTGAGGTGTCGGTGCTGGGACTGCTGGTGCTTAGAAGTTTCCTAAGTGGGTGGGAGGGAACATCAGCTTGCCAAGGGTGCACGATAGTCCCTCTGTGGAATGTGTTTAGCCTCTTGGATGGCAAGACTGCTCTTCAGAGGGACCTCAACAGGCTGGAGAAAGGGGCTGACAGGCACATCAGGGAGTCTGACAATGGTAATTGCCAAGCGCTGCTCCTGGGGCAGAATAACTATAATAAAAATTATAATAATTACGATAATGACAGACTGAGAGAACCGGGGCTTTTTCAGCCTTGAGGAGAGCTTTGTGGTAATGACAGTCTTCATAAAAAGCTTGATGCAAGAGGCTGTGCTAGCTTGTTGCTAGCTCGTGTGAGCCTCCGCGAGCACGTGGCCGTGCCACCGCGTTGTGGCCACCACATTGTGTGGTCTGAGGAGCACAGTGGAGCTTCGATTCATCTGGTGACAGCCTGAGTCATCTGTATGGGGCCTACCTACGGATTAGGGGTTGACCTGCTGGAGAGCAGCCCCGTGGAGAGGGATCTTGGAGTCCTGGTTGACAAGAAGTTGACCATGAGCCAGCGGTGCCAAGAAGGCCAATGGGCTCCTGGCTGCATCAGGAGGACGTTGCCAGCAGGTCAAGGGAGGGGATCGTGCCCCTTTACTCACCTCTGGGGAGGCCACACCTGGAGTATTGGGTGCAGTTCTGGGCTCCCAAGTATAAGAGGGACATGGAGCTTCTGGACAGGGTCCAGCGGAGGTCCATCCAAGATGATGAAGGGACTGGAACATCTCTCGTACGAGGAGAGACTAAGCAAGCGAGGTCTGTTTTCTCTGCAGGAGAGAAGGCTCAGAGAGGATCTGATCAATGTGTGAAAGTACCTGAAGGGGGAATGTAGGGAGGATGAGGCCAAGCTCTTCAGTGATGGCCAGTGACAGGACAAGGGGCAATGGGTATAAGTTGAACCCCAGGCAGTTCCAGCTCCATGTGAGGAAGAGCTTCTTTACAGTGAGGGTGACAGAGGCTGTGGAGGCTCCTTTGCTGGAGATCTTCCAAACCCACCTGGATGCCACCCTGTGCTCTGCTGGAGCAGGGGATTGGACTGGCTGATCTCTAGAGGTCCCTTCCACCCTCAGCCATTCTGTGATGCCTCCATCTAGCCAGGGTTATTTTGCTTCTTCTGTTTGTGCCTTCCCACGGCTATGCTGAGCCAACGCCAGCTGTGCCCGCCACACGGTATTTGGAAACCAGAACAAACTTCCCCCACGTCTTGCCTGGCTGTGAGTGCGGTTTCCAGCAGCCTCTCCATGAGCTGTTCCCACTGCACCACCAGAAGCTAAACCATAAGCTACTTCAAGGTCAGCTTGGCTACCACGAAAATACACCCCAAACCTGCAGCAGAGTGAGGCTTATTATGAAAGACCCTGGTTCCTGCTGCCCGTGGAGACCCTGGTTCCTCCTGGGCATGGAGACCCTGGCTTCTCCTGCCCGTGGAGACTCCTGCTTCTCCTGCCCGTTGCTCTCTTCCCACTGCCATCTGTTCTGAGGACAAAAATAAGTGTGCGAGTTGTCTCGGCGAGGTGTGCTGAGCTCAGGAAGTCGTGACGCAGGCGCTGCCCGGGCGCTGTGAACCCTGATTCAGCGCGTGCTGCTGATGGTCAGTGACCATCATCTGCTGGCGGGACCTAGAGGAAGCTGCTCCTTCAAAAGAGTCGCTGTGCGTGGGATTTGTCTCCTCTAATTTTAGTTATCCCCAGGTTTGGCACCTTTCAGTGCCAAAGGAGAGAGGGGCGCCATCGGAGTGCGGTTTCTTACAAGGATTTTTGCTCCTTGTGCTGCTCCAAATTGTTAATTTGAGGTGAAGAGACCCCCACCTTGAGAGCTGGTGCAAACTGAGGAGAGGAAAGCATGTGGTCCTTCATGTCTCCCTCCTCCCTTGATGCAGCTCCTCGCTCCTGTGTCCTCGCTCCATGGAGGAGCAGTGACCACAGGGCAGTGGACGCAGGGATGAGCAGCACCAGCCTCTTCCTTGGCAGAACGAGACTTCTGGGAGAGAGATTTTGAGAGTTACTCTGTACCCATTAAGCACTTGGGACATGATGGATGTCACTCAGTGCTCGGTGGAAGTGGTGCAAAAGAGTTAGGCCACGCGTTAGCTTCTACACGTCTCACAACCTCAAGAAGAAAGTCAATGAAGTTAAAGATGGGGAAAAGACACCATGTTTTGCATGGGTCGCCTGCAGAAGTGGTTGCCCTGAAAGCACGAAGAAGGATGTTGGAGAAGGTTGGCCATCATTGTGAGCTTCTCTTTGTAGATGTACTTTGGGTTCTTCAGATGGTGCCTTGTGTTCCTGCCTTTTCCCTTGCCACAACGAGGCTTCTGCTGCTATTTGCGTGGCGAGTGGGATGATAATAGCAGCCAGTGGCTGATCTGTGCCACGGGTTGTGTTTATGGAGCGTGCCTCTTGCCTCTGGGCATCGTTGCAGATTTTAAGTGCTTTCTTTCTCTTCCTCAGAGAGGAAGGCTTAAAATATGCAGCACGTTTGAGCCTCTGTGGCTTTGGTGACGGTTTGGGTGATTTTGTTTTTCTTTGTCAGGATATTTTTAATTGGCCATTTGGAGCACAAGGAACACCTGAGCCCTGTCGGCAGCAGAGGAGCGTCAATTCAAGCATCGTTGGGTTGATTCAGAGAGCAAATATTCTCACAGAAACCCACTTGGCAAAGAAGATAAGCGTTGGGTTGGGAATGGCCCTTGGTAGCAGGAGGAGAGTATAAGCATATAAGGTGGGGCATGATATATATACTATTACGTATATATAAGGGACCATGCTTCTTGCCTGTGGCCTTGGTAGCGTTGGGGTCCATGGGAGGGACACATCTCCATGTGATGGTGTAGTGTGGTGACAGGGGAACGCACGCGGCGGTGCTCATGGTTGGGCAAAGACCACGAGATCTTCTCTGCATCCCGTCTTACCTTGGTGCCTCTGTCTGCTCCTAGTACAGGGTTGTCTACAAACCTCGGAGCCAGCACCTCGCCTCGCAGCAGCTGGGAGCTGTGGTGGGTCCGGGTTTGCTGAGTGGGCTGTGCCCCGAGCGGATCCTGCTGTCTGTCAGCAGAGTGCCGCCCTTGGAATTCACACATGCCGTACGCCGAGAGGACTCAGCGTTCCCGAAGGAGCTGTGAAATTCCCGTCTTTATATAATTTCCTGATCTACTTGGAACTGCTAAGTATGACCAACGCTCGTCTCTTTGCTAAGAGCAAGGAGGACACAGGAAAAGGAGATTGTCCAAGAGCTCCTGGTCTTCTGAGTGGCCTGGTGAGGCACCCTGAGCTTGTAGAGGTCCACCAGGGTAAGGCCCTTGCTGTGTCCTGCTGGGGCACCCCTGGACAGCAAAAGGTGGGTCCAACAGCACACGGACCCGCTCTGCGGAGGAAACCTCCCGTGGTTTCAACCCAGGTTTAAGCAGCAAGTAGGTCTGAGCCATCGCGCTCCCAGGACTAACACTGCTGCTGTTGGTGCCGCTGTGTTTGCGAGGCTGCAGCAGGAGATAATTCAGGGGGAATTCTCTGCGGAGGAAATGGGTGACTTGCCTCCCTGCGTAGCTTTGTTTCTTTATCGTGGTGTCACACGCAGCTTACGACGTGTCTCTGCTTTGGTGTGTCCTGGCGAGTTGAGGGCTGGGTGGCCTCATCGCGGTGACGATGACAGGGAAGGTGGTGGTTCAGGCTGACCTTTAGATCCCAACTCTGTGACACCCAAGGGCAGGTTTGTGGGTTGTTAGTGTGGATTAGGTGTCTCCTGAGCCCATTGGGTTTGAGCATTTGTCTTCCTTGGACTTGATTGGGAAACCTTTCTGTGCCACATCCCCCAGACTGGGATATGATGGAAATCTGCTGCTTCTGCTTGAGTGCAGTGTTGTGTAGAAGATATTTTCTGGCCAATGTTGACCAAAATATTAATATGGATTCTGTTGGAGAAGAGGTAAAAATGAAGGGTCGTGGGAGCTACCAGCAGCTGAATCCGTGGGGAGATGGAGGAGCTGGCAAAAACTTGTCAAGGCCTGGTGATAGAGTTGTCCTCTGATGATGGGGCTGGATGGCAGCAGCAACAGTTTGACTTGTCTCTGCCCTGACAAAGCCTGAGGGCTTCAAATTGGCCAGAATTTTTTTTTGAATTTTTCTATCTGAAGTCTAGTTACAGCGAGCTGGGATCCAAGGAGCCAGGTCTGGGCAGGCTGGAGAACCTCTTTCCAACGCTGCCAGGGGCTCTCCAGCCCTCCTGCCTGCTGACCATCCTGCTGGAGCTTTTGCTATGGATAACGGGCAAGATGATCAAGGAATTGCAAGGCATGGGCGTGGAAAGATGTTGATATCAATAATTTGGGAAGGGAAACAGCTCATCTGTCTCTGTCCAACACTGGTGTTTCCAGAATGTTTCTGAGCCTTTTTCCTTAATAGATTATTGATCTGTACATAGCATGGAAGATTATGAGTTGATTCTTTTTCAAGCTTATTTGATTTATCCTGTAAAGGGAGCTTGTTTAATTAAAATATTTCTGGCGCTGAAATCAGGGCTCTCAATCTTGCGGGTCAAACAACTTTGCTCGCAGCAGTGAAAACTTCCCGGTTTCTAGGAACACACGCACTCCAGGATAAAAATCCTTGCAGGGGCTAAAAAATGTGTGGAGATCTAGCCCATAACAAAGTGAGAAAGGAAGGAAAAAGATAGAAATGGTGGGAATTGCAGGTTGTTCTTGAGATGCCTGCAGCTGAGGAGCTGCCTTTGGAGCATCTCCAGCGTTGACTTGGAAAGGGGCTTATGACGGGAGCAGGTGGTCCATCAGAGCCACAATCTCCAGGACACTTGGGAAACCTGCTCCAGGTGTCCGTGTGATGGTGACAGTGACTTGGGCTGGAATTCCTTGGGATCACGCAGAGG
The DNA here is from genome assembly GCA_032273925.1 of Rhynchotus rufescens. Lineage (NCBI taxonomy): Eukaryota > Metazoa > Chordata > Aves > Tinamiformes > Tinamidae > Rhynchotus > Rhynchotus rufescens. Next base: position 20,862 of record JAVCKT010021505.1, read on the forward strand.
AAACGTCCTAGGGGTGCGGAGCCCTCTGCTAATCAGTGAGGGGAGCCTGCAGGTGAGCTGCTGCTCGCTGGTGCCTCTGCACAAGGAGAACGTGGGTCTGGAAGAGAAGCTGTGGAAGAGACTTATTTTCTTCTGATTTGCCCAGATTTTGATTTTGCTGCTGCCTGGGACATTTGTGGCTCCTTGCTATTTAAGGGAGCGAGCAGTCAGCTCGAATCTGCTTTTATCAGATGCAGAAAATTACAGCTTGGGTGGCAGGATATTTTAGTCAACACTAGTGTCTATGAAAAACCAAGCTTTTGGTTAAATAAGACTTTTCTGATAAACTTAGGGGAAAAAAATGTTTTATTTTTTCCTTTCTTACTTGGAAAAACACAAGGAACATGTTATTCCATTTCTGCATGAAAGAGCAGTGGGACCAGGAGAAATATTTTACTTTGCTGCTGAGTCGTGGTGGTAGAGGGAGTATTATAGCACGTGGTGGTCCAAGGTGGTGGCCATGGAGAGCTGGTCCCCACCAAATCCAATGTGTGGTGGTGCCTCCTTGGTGGCAACACAGACTGATCACCATGCAGACGTTGTTGGGAGGTCTCCCAGCTCCTGGTAACCTTGGCTGAGAAATGCATCCTGATAATGTGGGCTCTTGGAGATAAGGCTGCCTGGCAGGCTGATAAATCTGTTTAAGAGGAACCACATTTCAGAGTAAATTACAACGTGCGATCGGATCGATTCCAACCAAAATGAACAATATATTACTTCTTTATCGATGGGGACGAGTAGACTCCTGGGCTGCTGGGTTTCAGTACTGGGTGCCAAATGGCATGGTGGTTTTTTTTTTTTTTTTGTTTTTTTTTTTTTTGTTTTTTTTTGTTTTTTGTTTTTTTTTTGTGTTTTTGTGGTTTTTTTTTTTGTTGTTTTTTGTTTTGTTTTGTTTTGGTTTTTTTTTGTGGTTTTTTTGTGTGTTTTTTGGGTTTTTTTGGGGTTTTTTTTGTTTTTTTTTGTTTTTTTTTTGTTTGTTTTTTTTGTTTGTTTGTTTGGGTTTTTTTTGTTTGTTTGTTTGTTTTTTTTGTTTTTTTTACCTCGGAGCCTCTGGGAGGAGATGGAGTTTTTCCATGAGCATCTCCTCAGTGGTGCTGATAGTGGGAGCCTGCAGGGAAGAGGGTCAGGGCATCGAGGTGAGCATGGTGGCCACCAACCTGTCTCTAGGGCCGTGTGGAAGCAGATGGAAGGTAAGGATGGGGCAGTGGGGTGTCCTTCTCCCACATCCTTCTCCCTCCACCATGGTTAAAGGATGGTCTTCATGGTATGGTCTACCAGCTCCAACAAGTGGGGGCAGGTTCTTACCCACTTCTAGTTAAACCAAAGACCACCTTGCCTGCAGATGCCTGGGACTGCTGTTTGATTTGACTCTCAAAACTTCAGTTATTTGCTCTTAGACATCCTCTGGAAAGGACTGACAGCTGGACAGGCAGAGGTATGAGATGGCTTAGCACGTGGGAGTGCATTTGGTGCTTGTCCAGTCACTTGTTCAGCCAGCTGAGGGCTTCAGGCTTTGTGGATATGGTCTTGAGTAATCCCATTCCTGTAACTCTCCAAGCTGCATCCCATATGACTTCACATGGCAGGATATATCCCGTACAGGCCCATCAGTCAGGGTTTGTATGTTGACATTTGTCATCTCTTCAACCTTGAGCTTTTTAAAATTCTGATGATGATAACTTCTTCACCATCTGTCTTTCACGAGCCACGTCGCCCCTCTTAGATCCATTGAGCTCCACTTGCTGTTCTTCTGGCAGAACATGTTGTGGATGTGGATGAGACCCTCCTTCCCAGTGGAGACTTCACCAATTTCATCAGCAGTCCAGGCAGCTTTGTAAGCAAGACGGTAGGAAAAGAGGAAAACACAAACTTGTCCTCCTTGGGACAGCCACAGCTAATCTCTGAAAAACAGACCAAACCCTCCTCATGCTTAACGCTGTTGGCAGTATTTCTTTGGGAACAGAAAATCTTCTTAATTCTCCATCCATTTTGGCTTCAGCCTCTTGGAACTGAACTAGTAGTTAATTTGCTCCTTGCTTGAAGATAAGAAAGGAAGAGAGTGCAAGGCTCAGCAAAATGGGTTGCGGGGCAAGAAGAGCATTTTCATCATCATCTTCGGTCTCCCTCACTTGTATCTCCTCTTTCTCTTGCTCTTTTGTGGCACTTTGTTTTCTGATTCCTCACTTTTCTTGAGTGTACAGCGCTACATTTCTGCATTTTCTCCCTCAAGAGCACGGTCAGGAGCCCCTTGCAGAAGTTTAACACCACCAAGTTGAACTCCCAGGAGGACGAGCCATGCTAGAAAGTCCGTAAACAGCGGTGGCCTTGTGCCTTGTCAGACCTCCTTCTGTTTTGCTCTCAAAATCTACATAATTTCTCCCATTTCTTTGTAAAGACACTCAATCTATTCATCTAGACAAAGTGAGAGGCTGCTTTAGCTACGTGTGTTTACAGCAGAAAGGGATGGCTGGTTCATGGTCAAGGTGATAACGCAGAAGAATGATGACGGGTAGCCAGTACTCGGAAGAAATAAAACATTCAGGTTGGAAATAACCATGAGATCGAGCGAGTGTTAGAGCAGATGCCCAGCGAGGGGTGTCTTTGCACGGGGCCAAAATGTGAAATCAGGGCTGCGTTTTGTCTGGATGAAAACGTGGAGGCTGATGTGAAGAGGTGGCCCGTGTTGGGTCTGCCTGTGGGTGGACCCAGCAGCTTTGCAGTGTCAGGAAGACCTCGCTCAGTCTCTTAGAGTTGGCCTTGGCTCAAAGGGCATCTTGAAGTAACCTTGGAAATGCTGTTTCCCTCTGAAGAGGCTCAGGGAGCACGGGAACTTGCTGTAGACCAAAGCTGTGGGCTTCTCTGAGGGCATCTCAGCCTAGTGGACCGTGCTCCAGCCTGGCCCACAGCGCGGGGTTGTCCTAAAGCATCCAGAGCTCCTGTATGAGACCAACCAGCTCGTCCCTCAGCCCATGGAGACGCCGCAGAGCTGAGGACGGCTGCAAAAGGCAGCCTGGTGCTGGGACCGTGGGGCCACGGGCCACCCGAAGGGGCCGATTCCCCCTCGCTCTGATCAGAGCGATGATGCTGAGGTTCAACAGGCCCTTCCCAGCGAGCTGGATGCTCAACCCGCCGCCTCGGGACTCCATCCCGTGGCTTTCAGGCAAGCCAGGAGCATCCGAGTGCTCTCCTGAACGCTCTCCTGCTTTTATTATTATTATTTTTCCCTAATGAAATGGAAAGAAACATATTGAGTGGGGCGAGGTTGCTATATATACTCTCCCAAAGCACCAGCTTCCACATTTTGGACAGCTGCGTGCCCCTTTTTTTAGAAGCCCCTTCACACAGCCCACGTCGGCGCATGGTCGCGGGTGGAAGCAGGCTCGTCTGCTTGCACAACAGAGCCGGTGCTCCCGCTTGGAAGCGTTCTCGCGCTGCAAAAAAAAGCTTTTTCTTTGCGCCGAGCAAATACAGACGGGCGCTTCGCGTCGCCGAGCAGCTGGGCTCATTTTGGAGGTGGAAACGGGATGCGGAGAAGGGGAATGAAAGCGAGTTCCAGGGAAAAGGTGGCTGGTCACGAGGCACGGTGGTGGGCAAGGAGAGGAGCGTCCGTGTTGTAAGCTGCTCGGGTGCTGCTGCCCGAGTGTCTCTGCAGAACGAGGGGCCTCCTCTGCAGCAAGGAGCTGCTTAACCTTGGGGAGGGGAAAGCTGCTGGTCTAGAGCTCTAAGGTGGGAGAGTTGGGTGTGGGGAACGAGCTGCAAGTTGGTTATAGGGGATAATTAATCATTAGAGACCTCAGGGTGGTCCCTTCTTTTGTAGTGGCAGCGGAAGGAGGACCCCAAGTCGTTGTCTGATTTACTTTGG
>JAVCKT010021505.1:30799-40954 GCA_032273925.1 Rhynchotus rufescens
ATACCCAAATTGGTTTCTTTCTGGGAGTATAATGAGATAGGTCAAACTTGGCATGAAGGTTGGTTTTGCAGAATACCGTTAGCTGACACTGCAGCTGTGAGCCAACCTAATAAACCATAACTTATGTTGGCTTTAACCTAAGCTCATGACTGCTTCTCTTAGAGTGCTACTGAACGTCATTACTTATGAAAACACTTATTACTTATGAAAACATGACTTACTAGTCAGTCTGTTGGTGTGCTCTGTTCTTATGTGGTTACCATCACAGTAGTGCTCTTCTTGCTCGAAAGGGGATGGAGCCTCAAACCTGCCAGCAACAGCAGTTCTGCTCCTGGGACACCCTGGTGTGATGCGTGGCCGGAGCCGCGCGAGGCCGGCGCGTGGCAGTTGTGTCCTTGCTGTGTCTGAAGTGGGGAGAGCACTGGTCTGAAACGTAAGTGTTGCCTCCATCAGCAAATCGTGTTAGACTAAATGCTTTGCAAGCTGCAGCCTGATTTCCCAAGGATACAAAGCTTCATACATTCATGTGGTCTATCCAGTAGGAAGCAGAAAGAGGAGAGTAAGGCTACAAGTTCTTTGGAAGCCAAACCTCGGTTACTGCTCCTGTTCACAAGCAAATTGTTTATTGTAACTGAGCCTTTGGTGGGGAATCTGCTGTCCTTCTGTCATCTTAAAAGAATAGCAGAACCACCCAAAATCTGGTCTGTGGGAGGAGCTAGGGGTTATTAAATACAAAGCTAATGCCTTGGATATAAAATTCACCCCTTAAATGGTGTGAGCTCTTAAAGCTCCCAGGACTGTTTCTTGTCTCAGCTGCACTAACCTTGAGTAGCTGGGGCTGCCACCCGGGCTGCCTCTGCCGGGCACTGACTCCTCACCAGGTCTGCTCCAGGTGTTCGCCCTCCGCATGGACACATCCAGTCAGTGTTGGATTCATCCATTTATACCTGCAGTAAAGACCTGAGTACATACTAAGTATATTCAAAACAGGCATCCAGCCTATTCTAGGAGCTACTCCTACACATAATTGAATCACACAGAGCAATGCAATTATGTGTGTTATATAAAGATGAGCATAATATAAAATAATAGAACAATCTTTCTGGAAGCCTCAAGTCAAGAATAGGTGTCTTCAGTGAAACTCTGAACTTCTTTGCCTTTCTTCCGAGGTGTTCAAAATACTTGATGCAAGTTTTACACCCTTCCGGTGGGAAAACTGAGACTTGACACTACCGGTACCTTGGCTTCTCGCTTGGTGGTTCCCTCCTTCAACAGATAACCACAATGTCTCCCTCATAGCATTCGTCATGCTCTCTTACTTTCTCTGTATTGCTTATTCAACAGTAAGAAATGCTTTAATTTATGTATTTGCACTTCTAAAACAGTTTGAGGTGTTTGGCTTCAAAGTGCCACGTGCCTCTTCTTCCTTAGGTTCTTGGTGTGGAGCAAGATGGGAGATGAGCTTGCAGGAGGAAAAGATAATCCTATTTGTGTGTTGTATATTTTAAGGCCTGGTTTATATGAAGTGATCTTAATTAGTTCTGTGCTTATTATATTTGCACAGATCCCTAGAATTTTAAAACTGAAAATGCAAATGAAATTTAAGTTAGCTTAATATTCTCTAGCTTCTTTTTGAAAACTGTTATTGTAAGTAACTTCTAGCTTTGTAGCAGTCTTCAGGACATACACGCCAAAAATGTATTCCAGCTGCCTAAGACATCATCTGGTGGCTTTGATTTTATAAAATCAAAGTATCTAAGCTTTTCTAACTTAGTAGTCTAAGCATTTCTGAAAGCATTTATATATCGTTCTGCAGAATTATTTGTAAACGGGCAGTTAAACATGGACAAATCAATATGAGCCACGTTTTGTGTGCACGTGCCTAAATCCCAAAGCATCAAACAAAAGCGATTTTTTTCAAGTAATTTAGACTAGGTGTTGATTATCTATGAGAATCTGGACAGTTTCGTGCTCCTTGGCCAGCCTGTGCAGCAGACGGGGAGAGGAAGGGAGAGCTCTACCTGCCATGGTGACTTTTATGGATGGTTCTCCTGGGTTTTGGACCCAGGACTTCTGGGAAGTGGCTGTGAATGTGACACGGTCTGAGCCCGCGCCCTTCATCTCATCTTCTCTAACAAAACATTTCTTGGCTCAGGTGTGTATTTATTCACATAATCCTACCTCATCACACTGAGAAGCTATTCAGTAATTATAAATGTTATTAAATCACAAACAGAATGTGTTGTTTAATTCATTTTATTAAACCTGCAATTTTGAAGATTTTTCAGCTTAGCGGTTCGGGGAAATGTTTTTTTCATTGCTCTGAATAGTAGTGTTTGTGCTCCTAGCACATAAAGCGAAGCAGAATTTAAATTGAGAGGGCTTCTATTTTCATCTCTCTATTCTCTTGCTTTTTCATTTTTTAATATTTTTTTTCCTGAGGATGTTATTGGTATTTACAGAGTTTAGATTCTCATTCTTTCCAGAATAGAAATAAAAACCTTTATAAGTTCACTATCCCTTCTTTGAAGATGATTCATATGTTAAGAGCAAGAAAGTCGTTTTAATGTAGTTTGACCTAACATATGGCATCAAAATTTAATCTGACAATTGCTTCATTAAATCTGTAATCAGGTGAAAAGGGAGCCTGTTTTCTAACATAAATAGGCAACATTTTTGTTTAAAAGTTATTGTATAAAAGTTATTGTTACCCTGTGCTCGCCATTATTGCTCTGAATTACTCTTTCCCTTTCAACTGCTGGCTCATTCTGTACCTTCATTTACTAGATTAAAATGTTCTCCACGACTATAGCTTTTCATTGTGGTCAGATGAGTAAACTCTTACCAAATCTATCCTGTTATGCTGTTTAGACTCAATAGTTTACTACTTTATGGGTAGTTTTACTGCTTACTATGTGTAGGCTTAATCATACCATACTTCATGAGTGAAAAAACTTTCGTCAGTGTTACTCAAACAGAAGATGGATTTTGCAGGGAGGCTTGTGTGTGTTGCTTCATTGAATGTGTAGAGTTCAAAATATGATATGCCTTTTATACATATGCTGATTTTTCTTGCTTGGCAAGCAGCAATTTGTCTAGCAGCAGATCAAAAAAGAGCTATCAGCATTGCCACACGCTCCGGAGCTGCACTGAGATTTTACACAGTTCGTTACTTTGTGGATTTTCCTTCTTTTTTCTAGTTTGTAGCTTATGTGATCCTTTTATGTATTTGACTTCAAAAGAGGTGTGTGAAATACAGTGTCGGGGAAATTACTCCGTGTCCTGGAGCTTTGTTAGCCCGCGCGTTCGCTCGCACTCTGGTTTCCGAGGCCGGGGCTGCACTTGCTCATTTGCTGTTGCACTTTCTCCACAGATCCTTTCTCCTGTCACCTATGCAGCTCTGACATTCAGCATTCCTGGGATAATTGTCTTTCCTCGTCCTTTTGATTTATATAAGGGCCTGACATAGACCTCATCTGCGAGGTGCCTTGATAAGTGTTGTATTAACATTTTCATGTTCTTAGAGCTCTCCGGATGAAACTTGCTGTGGGTGTTTTGTGATCATAACTCTAAGTGTTTTGTAAGAGCTCTTCCTTCACTGTGCTGTTTTAGTTACTTCCTTTCTTCCCTCCTTGTGTTCTTGTGTGAAGAAAGTTTCACTGAATTAAGTCTGTGTGAGAACTGTTGCTTTCCCTCTCATGTCTTTTGGATGCTTGAAGTCTGCAGTTGCTTTTACAGAACTGAGGAATGCAGCCCTAGTGAGAAGCACGTGCCAGGAAGGCCCTTCATGAGGGGGCATGTTTGTCATTGGTATTTGTCAGCTGATGCAAAGAGGCATTGGGAAAGACATAAATAGGCAATGGGATGTATCCCATGTTCTTTAAATGAAAGGAAATGACTCTAAAAAGAGAGATGGAATTATTTTAAGTATCTATCCATTCTATTATCTTTTAGTTTTAGTGGGTATGGGAAGCAACAGAGAAGTTGCAAGGGTAGAAATTGTGGGGAAGCAGCAGTTTAGGGTGAAGGGAAAATACTAATTTTCACAGTCTTTCATTCAGCATCCAGAAAACCTATTTTTGACTAATCCAAGATAGAGAAGTTTGTGCAGGAAGAATGTAGGCTGGGAAATGATCTGAATAGCTAGTTGAGGGGCAGTAGAAGCCATGGAGATTACAGAAGTGAGGTGGTGTCACTAGAGAGTTTGCATTGACTGGAATCCCCATTTTAAATATTGTTCAAAACTTGGAGCTAGATGTGCCATTTACATGTTGGTTTATCTAAACAGTGCTCTTTCATACAAGTTCTTTTATTGAAATAAGTAATATTTGGTCAGCACGGGCAACCCTCCGAAGCCACACACCAGTTTGAAGCGAGATTTCAGAATCAATAATAGAGATGGAGAGCTAGGCAGGAAGGCAGAACAACTTCACCTGGAAGCTTCTGCACACAAGTAAGCTGGTAAGCTGCTGAGTTTTCTCTGTAGAAGCTTTTTTTTTTTTTTAATTTTATGATATTCCATTTAAATCTAAAATGGATAATAAAAGCCCTTATTATGATGGTACTCGCATAAGAGGAGACTCAACATTCAACAGAATGGATGCTTTTATAAAAACACCTTTGGTAGTTCCCTTCTGCTTTAGCTCTTGGTTCACGAGGTGTGACAGTAGCAGGGGAGCCCGAGGGTTTACTCGAGTTAAGTGTTATTAATTGTGAGAGTATCAGAACTCCATGAGTAGTGTTGTGCTTGCATGCACCTCCGATCTTCCTTGTGATTGCTTGTGCCTGCTGGAAAAGTGATGGGAATGTAAAGACACTAACTTGCCACACTATCACTTGGAAGATTTCTGTGGCTGTGCTTCTTTGTGCTTATCTGTGAAAACACTAGTGCAGCTTGATTGATTTGACCATTTCTTGGATGCTGAGCTGAGGTGCAGGCAGGAAGTTCTACATTTTAGTGGTTAATTAGGTTTTCTTGCAAGGAAGAGAATGGGGAAGAGTAGTAGTAGTTCTCCATCCTGAGATCCCAGTCTCCAAGAACTTGAGTGGGAGGAAGCAGAGGAGCAGCTCATGCCACATGATGTTTAAAGGGACCCAGAATGATCAAACCCAGTGTCGTGTGAGCTCCGGTAAGGAGGGACAAGATGAGGATGAGTGTCCCTGCTCAGCCTGCACGCGGAGGCGCAGAGAGCGCCGCCCTCACCTGGCACCACGGAGGGGCTTCGTGCAGGTCCCGCTCAGGGGCACCTCGCTGGTCAGCGTTGAGAATACTGGTGTGAAGTATCACCCTGTTGCTCCTGGTAAGGAAAAACGGGGTAGAAGATGGAGACGAGGAAGCACAGGACCATCTAATAATGCTGCTATATAAAGGTACCAAATACATTTCTTTTGATAAAACCCTGTTTTGTTTGAGGAAAATGAAGATTGGTCTGTTTCTGTCTGCTTCTTCTCTTCGTCATTCTGATGTTTGGTACCAAGGGTACATTGCTGGCATGAATCTCAGAGCAGATGTGATAACACAGAAGCTGCTTTGCTTAGCGCAGATCATAGAAATATGCTCTGATGTATGTCTGAATCCATCAAAATAATAATTGCCTGCCTTTGGTTTTGTTACTGAGCTTCATCCAGTCGGTTTTGCAAACACTGAGGCAAGATCTGGCAAGGAGGCTGCAGGGAAGTTTAGGAAAGGAGCAGGGAATAAAGCAAAGGATATTTTGAGAACTTAAAATCATTTAAAATAATGACTCTTAAACGATATTAAACAGCAAGAATAAAAGCAAAAGTGTGTAGGTGTGAGGCCTATAAGGCTCCGAAGTTCACAGCAGAGTTTCATCCCGAGAAGGTGGCGCTGGCCCCTCTCCACAGTGGCGCAGGACACTCGCAGTGAGAACGCTGGTCTGAAGACTAATGTTCAGCTTCAGGGGCCTTCCCAGCTGCTGTGCAGGTTTGCATGGGATGCCCAGTGTATGAACATGTGGCAGCTTTGCAGAAAGCAACACACCTTATCATTATTCCCACCCCTCCAAAACAAATAAACCAACTCCCTTTATTTTCCCTCTGCTTGTCAAAACTTTAGGTTTTTAGGTCTTTTATGATCGGACTCGATAGGCTGTAATTTTTTCATACTGACTGATACTTGGTGTCTTGGACAATACTGGAAACAGTTGTGAGATGGGAAGTTTCTATGATGATAGACTTCTCCTGAGTGTCTCTCTTTCCCTCCCCCCCCCACCCCATCCTCTCTCCTTTCTCTTTAACAGGGTCTACTTGGATTTCACATTCCAGGTAAACTATTTGTAAATGTTGGTCTGCCATCACCCATTTACTTTTTATTTTTTTTCTCCACAGTTCTGTTCGCTTGGTTTATTCACCCTTCTTCCGTGTTCTCTCTCTTTTAAGGCATATCCAGCCCCAGGACAAGAATGTATTCCCCACCTATTCCCCCAGCAAAGCTGCTACGGCCAAGACAAAGTCCACGGCGCCTGCAAAAGAGACCCTGGAGCCCGAAGCGGCCCTGGCAGCGTGTGCCAGACCTCTGCTCTGCCCGGAGGAGGAGTGCTTGAACATCGATGCCGCCGAGGATGAGCAGCCCGCCAAGGAGGCCGGGGCAGCGGGCAGGAGGGAGCAGCTCTCGGTGAGGAAGCTGCGCGTCGTGCTCTTCGCCCTGTGCTGCAGCACCGAGCAGGCGGCGGAGCATTTCCGCAACCCCCCGAGGCGGATCCGGCGCTGGCTCCGACGCTTTCAAGCCTTCCAAGAAGAAAACTTGGCGTCTCTGTCAGAGGGCAAGTACCTCAGTTTAGAGGCTGAAGAGAAGCTAGCAGAATGGGTGCTCACTCAGAGGGAGCAGCAGCTGCCCGTAAACGAGGAGACCCTCTTCCAGAAGGCGACCAAGATCGGCCGGTCCCTCGAAGGGGGCTTCAAGATCTCCTACGAGTGGGCAGTGCGCTTCATGCTGCGGCACAATCTCAGCACGCACACCTGCCGGGCCGTAGCGCGCCCGCTTCCCAAGGACGTGGAGGAAAGTGCCAGCTGCTTCATCGAGTTTGTGCAGCGGCAGATCCACACCCAAGACCTGCCTCTCTCCATGATCGCGGCCATCGATGAGATCTCCCTCTTCCTCGACGTGGAGGTGCTGGGCAGCGATGACAGGAAGGAGAATGCCTTGCAGACGGTGGGGACCGGGGAGCCCTGGTGCGATGTCATCCTCACTATCCTCGCCGACGGTAGCGTCCTCCCAACGCTGGTCGTCTACAGGGGTCACGTACAGCAGCCTGCCAACGTGCCAGAATCTATCATGTTGGAAGCGAAGGAAAACGGCTACAGCGATGACGAAATCATGGAGTTGTGGGCGTCCAGAGTGTGGCAGAAGCACACGGAGTGTCAGAACAGCAAGGGCATGTTAGTGCTGGATTGCCACCGAACACACCTCTCAGAAGAGGTCCTGTCTTTGCTGAGCGCGTCCAGCACTCTGCCGGCCGTCGTCCCTGCGGGCTGCAGCTCCAAAATTCAACCTCTAGATGTTTGTATAAAACGGACTGTGAAAAGCTTCTTGCATAAAAAGTGGAAAGAGCAAGCCAGGGAGATGGCGGAGGACTCGACGTGCGACTCGGACATCCTCCTGCAGCTGGTGTTGTGTTGGCTGGCGGAGGTCCTGGAGGTCATTGGGGACTGCCCGGAGCTTGTGCAGCAGTCCTTCCTGGTGGCCAGCGTGCTGCCCGGGCCGGACGGCACGGCCAACTCGCCGGCGCGCAACGCCGACATGCAGGAGGAGCTCATCGCCTCGCTGGAGGAGCAGCTGAAGCTGAGCGAGGAGCAGCAGCAGCAGCAGCAGCAGGAGGACGTCGAGCTCCAGGACGGCATCGCGGCCGAGGAGGCTGCAGACCCAGAAATCCTCCAGCAGCTCTTCGAAGGCGAAAGCGAGACTGAATCCTTTTATGGTTTTGAAGATGCCGACTTGGAGCTGATGGAAATCTGAGCACTGATCTGCGACTCGTGATCCGGAAAGGGTTATTTTTTAAATAAATGTTGGATGAGACCATTACACTTCCCTGTGGATTTGTGGGTTTAGGAAATTCGTAGGCGATCACTCAGATAAATAGCCATTTATGCTGTTCATTTATAAGTTTTGTGCTTTTTTAAAAGAAATCACTGTGTTGGTATTTTCTGAAAATATATTGTGGGTGAATATTTTTGCGTTTTCTTTACCTCACTGTATCATAGTTTTCTGTTTTTATTGTGCAGAAATGTTTTGAATTATACATTGTCAATGTGACCATTTCTACAGAAAAGGGGGAAAAGAAATGTAGCTAATGAACCAGTATATAAATCTCTTTGGTTGTCTTAACACAGGTAACTGTTTTATGGTTTTTTGGGTTTTTTTTTGTTTTGTTTTTTAACACTTGACCCAGAGATTTGGTTTCTGTGGTAAATTTAGATATAAATTACTGTTTAATGTGTGAACCTATAATTGGCCATCGCTTTTTTTTTCCTTTTTTTTTTTTTTAATGAGTAATTATTTTGCTTGTGAGTTTTGGCATGAGGTAAAAAACACAAGCGAGGGGATTTTTTTTTTTGCCTGTTCGGTGCCAGCAACGGCTCTCGGGAGCTGCTGGGATTTGAGCTGGGCTTGAAGCGAGAGCCCCGCCTAGGGCGCGGGATGCAGCAGGCTACAAAGCTCCCGCCGCGGAGGGGACTTTCTGAGCCAGCCTGGGAACCATCTGCCACCCGCCTTGCTCCAAAGCTCCTGCCAGAGGGTACCTGCTGCACGAGGAAAGTCAAGTCTCTCTTGATCTTCCTGGGCACCAGAGGGGAGTTGAAACCAGCTGGACCGTTGCGGGTTGACCTGTTAACTACTAGCTGATAAACCTGCTTTAACCAAGCGGCATCAGACACCCTGTTCCTTAGAATTAGAAATCTGATTTAATCTGAAACAAACTGTGATGTGCACAAAAAAAAAAAAAGACTTTTGTTTTTATTTTTCACTGCCAGCTTAAATTTTTCTACATTTTGCATGTTTGAGGGTTTTTTAACTGTATGCATTATGGTATAGACAGAAAGCATTTTGACATACAGAAATCGGAAGCACCTGCACCTTCCTGTTTCCATAGAGGTTTTGCAAACCTGCCCTATTACCCAAGGAAAGCAGGAGGCAGCATGTGCAGACCTGTAAATGGTTCATCTTTAAATTGTAAATAAGTGGAACATTTAATAAAACCGGGGAAATGGATTTATAAACATGTGTTTTTATTCCAAAGCACTCTTGAACGCTTGTGCCTGCTTGGAGCGTGCGCCGCCAAGGGCAGCCTGCCTGGCTCCTGGTTTTACTGGGGAGGAGACTGGGAGCTGTTTAACAGATCCTGACGATACCCGCGTCGGGGACAGGAATTAAAATGTTCATGTGTCACAAACAATTAAGAGCTCTGCCCAAGGTACATTCTTGCAACCCCTAGTTCTTTTTTAACTACAGAGCAGGGTAAATGGAACAACCTCTGTCTCCTGCTTGAAATTTAAAAAAAAAAATTGAAAATATCATTAATTATTCTAGTTAATTAAGTATTTCAGTGCATTTTATCTTTATTGAGGGATCTTTCCCGCGCTCCATTGAAAGCTTAAGCTTTAATGCATTATCTCAAGTAGGAGACGAAACAATAGCTTCATTTTATATCATCATCATAAAGCTCAGCCACCATTCCACACCTGAACCTTAGTTTCTATTTTCGTCCAGCGGGGGATTAAAGGAAGCCCAATTTCCCTCTCTGCTCGCATGAGCTCCTTATTGAACTGAAAATCCAGCAGAACGATGGAGATCTCGCTTAGCCTAAAGCCAGTGGCTACAGAAAACCTGAGTGACTGCAGCCGCCCAGCTTCTGCCCACGGCCTTTCAGTCAAAGCTCAAAGTCTGGCACTAAGGACCTAGTGGAATGCTAAGTTTATACCCCAACTACTTCTTCCCAAAACTCTCTTAATAATATAAAGATGTATTTTCCTTCTGCCTGCAGGTGGCTTGTGCAGGAGCTGCTGGCTTTTTACCTGTCCAGAGCAGGTAAAAGCTGCTGTTCTTGCTGCCTCTCTCCAAGTCTTGCAGCTGCTACCAACGTTTTGGAAGTGGGGCTCGTTCTGGAGGCAGCAACCTGGTGGCTCTGAGTAATTCCCGTG
>JAVCKT010021506.1:0-17109 GCA_032273925.1 Rhynchotus rufescens
CTCAACCACAATGCACTATGGTGCATATTATTCTGTAAGTGATAGTGGAATGGAGAGGTACTGAGGTAGTTGTGAGTGGAAACAATTCAGTGGTTCAGCAAGAAGCTCAGTTCCAAAAGGCTAAATTGTCAGGAAATAAAAAAAAAAAAACTTTTTTTGTATAAGCAAATGCCCATGGGGAATAATAATAATAATAATAATAATAATAATAAAGGAATTGCAGCGTGATTCATTAATATGCTAACAATGCTTCTAAGATTTTCCTAGTGTTATTTCTCCTGTAGCTCAGACCCACAACCAAAAGATGTGAATGAAGTGTTCCCTGAGAACCACCAGTTCTAATTTTAACATGAAGCTACTGCTTCAGATAAACCACAGTGAATTTTTGACGAAAAGAACTTCTCTCTCTCTTGAAAGAGTACTGACTCAGCTCACAGCGTTACCTTACATGAGTCTGGCATTATATGAGAGCTACTGTATGCCAGCTAGGTTCTTCATGTCTTTTTGTCCACCATTCAGCTCTCAGACAAATGCTTGCCACCAGAATGGCACAGATATAGTTTAGAAATTCGGGAGTAGTTTAAGACTCCACTTGCAAACAAAACTGTTCATCAGTTTGGCTCCTCCCTGATCCTGTATGAAAACAGATAAATTAGCAACCTTCATCCAGCTCAGAGAGGTGAGATGAGTCTGCTCTTTGCGCTTAGATAGACACAACATACAACATACATAAAAAGCTGGTGGAATATTTGGAGTAAAAGGCAGAAAGCAAAATCGTCTCCAAGGCTTTATAATTTCCATGCCAGATTAGCAGCAATAGGAAGAAGAACCTCACTCGATGACACCAGGCTGATGTTGCCGGCATCCCCCAGATCCCTGTGACCTAAGGCAAGCTGCCTGGAGGCTCCCAGCCTCATCCCAATCTGTCAAGGTCAAGGAATGGTCAGGATTCGTGTGCTGTTAGTGCAAAACACTCAGGTTGCCTTTGTTAGTCAACTGCTGGTGTTCAGGGTGATGCAGAAGCTTCCAGTTGATGCAGAAGCTGCCTGGCTTTGCAGCGTGCAGCAAACCACAAACAAGCCCTGCTCTGCAAGCATGGTGGTACCGCTTCTGCAAACTGTCCCAAACAGCTTTTAAACTCTGTCAGTCCTGTATAAAACTGAAAAGAGGAGTGAGCAGAGGTGTACCGTGTGTAGAGGACACACGGAGTCCCGCGCCCTGCGCTGCCTTTATGGGGTGGAGTTGCCCTTGGTGGCTGGAACCAGGCCGGAGGGGAGGTCTGGCCTCTCTTGCTCCGCGCCCTCCCTTTCCCTTGCCCCTTTGCCAGTGTCTGCAGATGGCCCCGTGATTGCTTGGTACTGGATTCTGGTGCTAGTCAGACTCTGCACTGAGCCAGGTCAACTCACCATCTCAGAATAAAAGTTTATACATGTTTATTTATTTATTTATTTTCTCCTAGGGCTAGTGAGTTGAGCGGACAAAGCTCTTGGTGCAGGGCCAGTGCGTGGAAAGGAGAAGGAAGAGGTGAGAGGAGTCATGAGGAAAATTACTGTTTTGATGGCAATGAATGTTTAGATCTCAGCTGTCTCACCCTTATCAAGCAAGCAGGAGTGGAGCAGAAGGGACCTGCAGCCCCACTGCAAATGACCCTATTCTGAAGAAGTGGCTTAACGCTAAGGACAGAGCCTTAGACTAGGAAGCAGGTGCCACTCCTCTAATTCTGAGTTTGCCCGTAGTCCATTTTAGGACATTGGACATATGACTCTGCTTTCTGGCCGCTTCCTCTTCTTGAGCTGGAAATAGCAACCCTGATCTCTCCTGCAGGGTGTGCTGGTGTTTGTGAAGGAAAGGTGCAGTGTTGCTTCTCCCACCATTTCTAGTCCTGCTTGAGCAATGTGCACGCTCCTAGTGGGCCTGCATGTGTGTGTGTGTGTGTGTGTGTGTGTGTGTGTGTGTGTGTGTGTGTGTGTGTCAATGTGCTCCCTGAAGGACTGTCCTCTGAGATGGCCTGCCCCCCAGCAGGGCTTGTGCGGAGACCGTATTTCATGAAAGTAGGAGCAGCATTCCAGTTTGGAACAGGATCCAGTGCAGCCAACTTAAGGGCGTGCAGTGGCATTAACGGCACACCTCTGGCACGACTCCCGGAATCCTCTCTTTCCTGCTCTGCATGAGCCCAGAGAGGAGGGATGGAGCTGAGGTTGTTCTGCTGCACGAGGACTTGGGTGCCCGGGTTGCACCAGCCGTGCTGAGATGCCGCCTGCCTCGTGTGCGAGTCCTTGGCGCTGGGCACTTCACACCTAAATACTTTGCAAATACTTTCCCTTCGTTTCTCTGTCTCTCTGTCTTATCTGAAAAAGGAGTTTTGAGATTCCTCTGTCACACAGGAATCATGTGGAAGATAAGCATGTGCTAAGATAAATACCAGAGATAAGTTAAGACAGTTATCTGAAAATCAACTGAATGGGAACTGAAAGTCAAGAGCCTTTAGGAGGCTAAGAAAATCCTGGTCTTCATTTCATGGCTCACAATAACAAAAACTGTTATTTTCAGATGTGGGACCAAACAACCTTTCCTTGTTATTTATCTGAACCGAGAAGATCGTGGCTGTTTCCAGTTACAAATATATGTTTGCATTAGTTCTTTTGCAATATGCTGTACATCCAGACTGGTTCTTAAATGATCTCCCTTCTTGTCTGAAGGCCTCCAACTCCTCTAGCAGCTAAACCACTGGCCACTGCTGTTACATCCTTCCATATGCACGAAAAGCACAAAGGAAGCATGGGAAGATTTTATGAGAACCAGGAAATGAGTCCTGAGCTAAAACCTCACACACAGAGGGGCCTGTGGCTGCCAGAGCCACTCAGCGCTCTGGATGGGACTCTGATGCATCCAGGTTGGAGACTCTGGCACTTTGTGCTGTTCTTAGTAACTTGCATTCAGAGTTAAGGACAACAGCAGCCCCTAGAGTATGTATGTCGTGTATTGCTGCTGGGCCACTTTGTCACAGGGAGGGAAGGGAAAACATGGAAAAGAAAGAAACCATAATTAATGGATAAATACTACGCCTTTTCCAAATTTCAGATGCAAAGAGAGCAAGCACACAAAGGTGTTATGCAGTGCACAAAACTGGGAAGTGAAGCACACGGTCAGGTAAGCCACAGGGTGCTGTGAAACACGCGGTGCCCGTCAGCAGCTCCCTCACTCTGGGGAAGGTATCTGGGACCAGCTTGTTGCTTCTGAGGCAACGGCCGGGGATAAGATCACAGCAACCAGCTTCCCAGCTAACTGCCAGATAATAGTACATGATGATGATCATGATGATTACACAGTAATATCCAGTAATCACTTGCTGTTATCTTATGCTTGCCAGTTGTAAAATGTAGTTACTGATGAGCAAGACCTATTGTCAAATAGCTATATTATTATTTCAAAGCAGACTGCCCTTGCAAGATACATCAACCTCTTAGTTTTAAAGAGTTGCTTTGACTCTTTGTAGGTGCTCCCAATTTTTGTTCTCCACAAATTACAATAGGGAGAGGTTGAAAATTGTAAAGGCAAGAAAGGAAGTTTATCCTTGTTTCCATTGCTCCTGTCTTGAGTTTGGGCTGTCACGATACTCCAGAGATTCAGGAACATTAAGATACTATTTGATGCTTTTAAAAGCAATATGAATAGCAGAGAAGCCCTGTGCACTTTCCTAGCCTTCTCTCAGTCACATAAACAAGGTAAAACTGATTAAAATCACCTAAGGTAGCAGATGAAGACACTAGCTCTTTCTGTTTCTCTGAAGGAATCCTTGAGCCTGTACGATGGAGTTTTGGTAGTATCTACAAATTCATGTTGTTTGTGGGTGTTATAGAGAATTCATGTTTGTGCCTGGAAGCAAATGTAAATCCTTACACACAGGTGTGCTCCTTCCTCCTCTCTTTGTGGAGCCTGAGAGGAGGGAAGAGGGTGGGAGCAGATGCAAATTCCCCTGCCAGCTGCCTTGCGCTTCCCAGCCTTACGGGACTGGTCGCAGACAGGCACCCTTTTCTTTCACACCAGTACCCTAAACTTCCACCTACAGGGACCACAGATGAAGCAGTTTCTTCAGTTCCCCTTGCTGGGCTTCAGTGATGTGTATATATACTGCTAATACCAGCAATCTATTGCTTTTCCATCACTCTTTAGTACAAAGGAGCAATATATCCACCTTTACGTAGCACAGAAGCGACACCCTCTCCCAAGGCTGCTGTTTTCAGAAAACCTCTCAGCTCTGTGCTGCCCAGCCTGTGGGCTCCGTCTCGCACTGGAATTCAGCAGGGCAGTGAAAGCAGCTCTGCCACAGATGGGGAGCTCGCTCCACGTGGCCCTGGGCTGGCCAGGCTGGTCGGGGGCTCCCGCCGCCCTGGGGCAGCCCCACGGCACCCGCGCGGCCCTCGCTGCCGGGATCCATCCCTAGTGCTGGGGCACGGATCCGGATGGGCACTGCTCCTCACGTGGGCACTGCTCCTCTCTAAGGGCATCTGGGGACTGAACTCTTGGGCATGAGCATCTGCTGGGCACCCTGAAGCCTTTGGAGTTCCTGTGCGTCCATTTCCAGGCGTGCAGGGCGTCCTGCCAAGCAGTGTCTGAGAGGTGCTCTGGCATGGACTATAAAGAAGATGGGACTCAAGGGTTCCGCATTTCTTTTCTGGATCTGAAATCAGATTTTCTGCCTCTGGAGTGGGAGATAGGGAGGGATTTGCTTCTGTTTGTGGAAAAGTAAAAGCTTCTCCCTCCTCACCCCCAACATATTGTAGAAAATACCTCCACTGTAATACTTACATAGCTTAAATTACTTATCTTGCTCTTTGCATCTTCCCTTTTCTGTATTTCAAAATTTTATAGGCTTGGATCTGCTAAAAATTCCAAAGCTTTCAAGGAGTGTAAGATCCTTTGGACTTCTGCCCATAGGCAAAGATGTGATACATAAAGTGCATGGTCAGGAAGGCAGACATAAATTACGATCTGATTCACTCCTTTTTCTCCAGGCTTTATCACAATCAAAATGAGATATGTGTGGGGGAGTGTGCAGATGTGCATATGTGTATGTGTGTGTGAAGCTTATGCACCTATAGAAAACAATAATAAAAGTGGGCTCACCCGGGATCCTGTTGAGCGTCACCCAAAAGTGCTCGTCAGGGCTGTAGGTGTCCTGGGACCAGACTGGAAGGCAGCCGGCGCCTTCTGGTCCACGTGCACGCAGTAGACGTTCTGGGGCATGTAGACGGCGCGGAAGAGCCGCTCGAAGGTCTCGAACTCCTTGTGCAGCGTCATGATGTAGGCGAGGGGGAAGGTGGCCTCCTCCACCGACAGCGCGCGCGTGATGTAGTGGTTCCGCGCCACGTACTCTGTACAGTTGGATTTTCTGGGCATTGGTTCCAAAGCATTTTCCTTCAGAAGGAATGGCTTGCCCTCATTAAGGGCTTTACAGGCTTCGGCTAATGCTGAACTCCCCGAGAGGTTTCAGTATCCTGAGTGCTGTGCATGCCAGCGAGCAGTGAAGAAAGGAAATGGAAGTGAAAGACTGGAAATCAGAACAGCAAAGAAGCAGCACCTGAGGGTGAGGAAGCACCTGGAAAAAAAAATCCTGCCTCGGGTATTGCCCAGATGTCCTATCAGACACCACACGGCAGCTTTCTTTGCTGGCTGTATCTGCCTGTTGCTGAGAGTACGTGTGTCAGTCCCATGCATACGGTACCGCTGCCCTCCTTTTAACAGAGCTCCTTTGCCATTGTTAATGTGAAAACAGAGTAAGCAGTGAAGGTCTTGCAGGTGAAAGTTCTTGCACAGCACCCTTGGATTAAGCAGAAAATGCGTCTAACTGAGCTGGCAAAGACCATCAGGCACTATAGATTTCACAGTGAACCTGTATTCAGTTTTATTCAGTTTATGGCTTTGTTTTAAACTGCTCCCTCTCTCCCTTCCCTTCCTATGTGTATCCTGTGTGACAGGAAAGCTTTGTGTTTGCTTCTCGTGTATTTCTTTCTTCTTATTGCCTTGATGCCTCAGGGAGGTGTTTTCTGAACTGTTCAAGTTCGTCAGCCGCTGCTGTTTCGTAATTATGAAAGGCTTGTTCAGCACACAGTGCTGCCAGGTTAGGCCAAGAACGCTCATCTATAAAAATAGAAGAGGGCTTTTTTGTGTGTGTGTTGGTGTCAAGTTATGTCACAGCCATCAGGATTTTGCAGTAGTATTTTCCTCATTTGTAAAAAGATCTGTTGTTGCTGTACAGCAAAACAGTTTCTGCCATACCGTGAGTTGTGGTGAGCTCCTGACTTACATCCATCACAAGAAATCACATTAGCAAAACCTACTACTAAAACTGTGTAACCTAAGCCTAGGCTGCCTAATGAGACATCCTTGCTTCTCAGACCTGATGCATGCACCTGATTGATAGAGCAACGTGTTTGGCTGATGGCCGATGGTGTCACAGCTGCACCAGGAGCACAACAGCACCTCCCTGCTTGGAAGCACGACAGCAGCTCCCAGCTCCGGGAGCCGCCTCGGGCCGTTCTCGGGGACCCGCGAGTCCTCCCGCTCGGATCCGCTGCCGGGAGGCAGCAGCTTTGCGGGAGCTTTAATGTAACAATCTCATTTTAGCATCAGAGGAGCCTTTAGTATGGCCCATGTAGTGGAAACACGCTTGCTTGTAAGATTAGCAATGGAAATTGCATCTTAGGAATAGCGTGAGTACTTAACAAACTGCCCCTGGCCTTAATCAATATAGGTAACTGGTTTCAATTAATTTGTTAGCTAATTAAATTAAAAAAAAAAAATAGATACACAGGATTTGCAGAGCTAGGTTGTTAGCTCCTATTTGGCTTTGTCCAGTAGTGACAAATGTTATCAAATGTATTTCAGATCTGCTTGGAGTGACCTGGCATTTTCTTTTCCACAGGCAGGACGAGCTCACCCCCTATCATAACATCGTTTTTCACAACCTGAAAGCTGTCAGCTTGAGCGGGCGCTGTTGTTACACCCACAGCAGAGGCTGCTGCACATGAACACTTTCTCCTCAGTGCAGTTCTGCTGGTTAGGAAGTGCAGCTGGCCGGGGTTGTGTGTTTTGCATGGTGAAAATCCCCTGGTCTTGTGCTGTTCCCGTGCTGCATCACGCGCAGTCTCCATAAAGTCCTTCCCTTGGGGCCGCCCTGCCCGACACTGCTCTGCTCTGACTTGTCCTGACTCACTTGCCCCACCTGTCCTAGAAGGCTGTATATATATGCAGTAAATAAGCCAGGGTAAGAAAAAGCCAAGCCTCAGCACAGGAGCAGTTTATTCCTGCGTCTTCTCCTCTGTCCTCCCTTATTTTTTCCAGATCGCAGTGGTTCCCGCCACTCCTGCAGCGCCCAGCCTGTGGCAGTCTGGCTAGTCAAAGAGCGGAAAACACAGACGTACCTGAAGAAGCAGCTCCCCGGCACACAGGGTGATACCGAAGCATTGCAGCTCCTGCAGCCGCAGCGAAGGGGAGGAGAGATGGAATGGGACGTCCAGGAAAGCGCTGGCTCGGCTCACGTGGTGCCGCAACACCGAGCAGGCCGCATAAAGGCAGCGAACATGTGTCCGCACAGGCAGCAGGGGACAGGCAGTGTGCTGTGGTGTGTGATTTTGCCTTGCTGTGCTCTCGGATTTGGCACATGGAGACTCTCAGGTTGTGGGGAGGCCTCATTTTTCATCTGAATTTGCAGTAGACATTTATTTAAAAATAAATAAAAAGGCAGGAATAGATAAACTACTGCAGCAGAGCACATTTTGCAAAGTGAACTTACTAATACTGCAAAGCAGAATATTCTTTTGCTTGCTTTTCTGAAAAATCCCTACATTTCCAACAGGGGCATGTACTTACCTTTGGGAAAACGTCTCTCCTTGTCTGCTGCTCAAGAGCAAATGTGTTTGCTTTCCTGCCCGTTTATCCCCCTGGCAGAGAAACCAGCCTACAATTAAGCTCCAGCAGAGGCAGGCTCACCCCGATGGAGGGGGCTGGTTTCCTCTGGTTAAATACGACTGGATTTACTAGTTTTTCCTCCAGCGCTCTCTGCCAGGCCCCTGCGTGGCCCAGGGCTGCCATCCGGCCACACGTCCCACACAAGGTGTCTTTGCAGGGACAGGAGTAACACAGACCATCGGCAGCTTGTGGGTGCAGAGCGGGGCCGTCTGCGTGACCTGCTGCCACGGGGGCTGAGCACGCAAGAGAGAGCCCCAAAGAGACCAGTCCTGGTACTTCACATGGGCCCAGTTTAACATTGCCTTGCTCCTTACTCTAGTGATAGAGCTCATCTCTGGCTGTGCGATGAGCAGAGTCCTGGGGGTGGCTCAGAAACGGGGCCTATGAAGAGAGACTGATAGACTATCTGAAACAAATTCTGATGCAGATAGGAAGGGAGAGACACAGCACTGTGTGTTCTCAGTGGGCAGGACAGTAATGGGCTAGATAGCATCAGAAGAGGTGAAGATTGCCCACTAGGAAAGCTTTGAAGTGATAAATAGTTAAATGGGGATTAGATTGCCTGAGGAGACTGGAATTTCCCCTAGTGACAGTTTGGAGGAGCAGGTTGGGCGAAGCTTTGTCGGCAGTTTTGCAGGTTGTACTGATCCAAACCTGGAGCTGTAGATTTCGTTGGTCTCTTCCAGCTCTATTTGCTATTTTTGAATGTATTACAATAATACTTTGGCTCTAGGTGGACTAGGGACCCTGTTACTCTTAGAGATTACATTAAAAAAATAAGTTAAAGGACATTTTCATCATTTAGAAATGCGCTTCTCGTCTCTGCTGATTTCCATTGCATACTTTTTGATGAGGTCAGGATAGTCCTAGAATGCTCTGTAAAGAAAAAAGGATTTGTATGATACTTTTCACCGTAAACATACAGAAAAAAAATAGCATTTTATAAATGATAGCTGTTCACCTATTGACATGAGAGGTGAAAACATGTCTCCTGTGTTTTCCCATCATTGATGCAAACGAGTTTGATGTCTGCTCCTTCTCTTTGCTTAGTTTTCCTTTAGTGAATTATTGGGACCCTTCAGAGGGTTGTGGTAGGTATCCGATGTCTTTAGAGAGTCTTTCTGGGTGGGACAGGGCTTTTACTAGTTTTAGGAAGAAACAAACCAGGACTTGTCTTTCTAAAGTTCTCCCACATCCTGCCCTTAATTCATCAAGTCTTTTTGTTTTAGAAGCTGTGAATTTTCTCTCACCCAGAGTATGAGCTTTGAGCTTTTGTTTGCTTGTTGATTTGTTTATTAGGTTTCTCTGTAGGTCAAATGTTCCAACTTTGTCTCTTCCCAAGAGCTCTATGTAAGAAGTTGGCTGAGACCTTTTTCTCTATGCATAAGAACATGAAGTTCTCAAGGAAATTTCTACATTTCTTACTGGCTGTTGTAAATTGGAAACATGGAGAGCTATCGATCCAAGTGCCTTTCGTGCTGATTCAGAAAGACATCCACTTGGATCCCAATGAGCCTGGTTGTGTCTTCCTCGCACACCTTCAGTTTGTGAGGATGGTGAGGTGCTTCCTGGTTTTTAGGACTCTGGAGTCTCTAAAAATATTTTTGGATGCACAGTTTTCCCATTGTTCTGCCTACAGCTTGTTTTGTGCTCCAGATCTGCTAAGGACACAGCCTGTTAGACATCTGCTGCTGTTAGACCTCATCAGGTTCTTGCTTGGTAACAAGCCACTTGGTAAAGTAATCTGTGAGTAGTGATAAATGCGCAGTTTGGTCTGGAGGAAGCCAGCTCTACACAGCCTCATTTTTCTTTCCAGCAGAGGAAATTCTTCCTTTCGTGGTCCAAAGTACAAAGTACTTCTTTTTTTTTTTTTTTTTTTTTTTAATTTGGATTAAAATTTTGTTTGACTTAAGATTGTCAGCTTCCATCTTACCACAGAATATATGAAATTGTCTCATCCTCCCTTCAGAGATTCTGCCATATACTATTTTCTCCTCATTGTGTATTTCTCACCTGTCTGACAAAAGCAAACTGTGCTGGTGATCCATCTGCCTCACATTGTATAAGCACCAAAGAAAGAAGCATTAAGGATTGCTACTGTTCTGCTGTGAAAAGTCTTTTTTTTTTAACCTATCCTGTCCACCTATACCGATTTACCAATATCGCCCTTTTCAGAACAGTCTTGCTTACAACTCTATCAAGATTTCATGTCTATTTCCATGGCTTTCTGCTGATTCTCTGCTTCAGCTCGTGCTTTACACGTTTACCTATGTGTACATCCATCCAGGACAGCACTCAGCCAAAGCCCCCAGCCCCAGGGGCTTCAGATTCCCAAGGATCTTTCTATTTGCTTTTGGTCGGGGTGGAGGCCAGTGCCTGTGTTTGGGGGTTGTCGTTCTCCTGCTACCCAGTAGCATTTTATGGCTCTTTTATGGGAAAGGCAATTGCCGGTCATCATGAGGCTGAGCCCAGGCACTGATGGAATTACTGAAGCTGGGACAATCAAGTCTGCTCATGTTGGGTCACTGGGAGGTTATAAAGAGCCTAGAAAAGTGGCAGAAATGTCCTGTCTTGCACAACACTGTGTTCCTCAATGGCTGGGGCCAACTACCTCTTGCCGGGGCCTTTCCTGCTAAAATGGCAATTTCAAACTGGCCAGAGGTGTCTGGGCTTTCTCAGTGCTCTTGGAGGCATTCGAGTCACCGGTGGCTTCAGTGATCTCTCCTACCATTTTAGATCAAGATTTTCTTACTGTTTCACAGCTACTATGAAAGCCTGGGAGCTCGTTCCTCTGACGTGAGTTTTCTCTCCATGACAGATAATTTCACGGTGCTTTCTTTGACCTTCCTTTTGTAAAGTACTTAAATCTTATCTTAAAATATAATTCCATTCTATGATCTCTGAATTCAAAAGTGTTTTTATTTCTTTTGTTCTAGTTTAGCTCAACAGCAGAGCCAGTTTCTCTGCTTGGGACCTGCTTACAACTTCTTGCCAGTTGCTCCTTGGCCTGAAACTCCTGGCCTATATTTAGGTTAGTTCTTGCCATACTCCTTTTCATTTGCAAAAAATGTGTGTTCTCCCCAGCATGTTGTAGGACAGGCGGAAGAAGACAGTTCCTAAATCTCAGCTAGCTCCACCTATTCACAAGCTCTGTCCAAGGGGAGTCTGGGCACCTTCATGAGAATCGTTGTTGAATGTATAGAAACTACTCTCATCTCAAGATGATCCTCATCTACAGATGACCAGAGGCTGGGAGAATGTCAAGAAAAGTGCTATATAAGGTTGTCCTGGTCTATTGCCCAGGCCTCAGCTCCTGGCTGCTGCTAGGGACACGATGCTGGCTGAATGTTATGACCCAGAACAGCCCTCTGAGGTTCCTGCTCCCTCCTGGAGGCGCAAAACCAGCGGCTTTTCTCACTCTCTGAATCTTTTTGCATATGTGAAGGCAGCTGCAAACACAGCCCTATTCCACACCACTGGTTACCAGCAGATACCAGGGTTTCTCTGTGTGAGTCAGGTCTTACTCAAAACGTAACATGCAGCCTGTGGCCTGGCCAGTGACCTCTGCTGTTTCAGTGGTGACTCAGTGCTACAGGGCTTTGAATTGCTCCTCGCAGTCAGCCTGAGCAGTCTCCAACAAGCCCATCCATCCACGAGATCTGAGATTTCTTACTTGCCAGACTTGCCAGTTCCAGCACGAGGCCTGAGTGCTCCCTGAACAGTGCGGCAGCGCTCCAGTTACTTGGCTTCTCATCTAGTCTGCAATGGTTGAGTTCATGCACCTATATTCACACTGCCCCATCTCAAAAAATTCAGACAGGCCATCTCATAGTGGAAGTAAGACTTTTCCAGGGTCATTAGCTGTGGGATCTCCAGAGTTATAGCCACATTAATCATGAATTCCCCAGGAAACTGCCCTACCCCATTAAATATACTGGCATATATTTTAATAAGGTCACCTGCCTTGTGTCAGTTGAGATGGAGTAATTCCCACTTTCATTACCAGTTTGATCAATTTAATATTCATCCTGCTCTGGGACTAAACTCTAGTGATGCCTCTGTGTCTACAGTATGAAATTCGTGGCATTCTGTGTTCCTATTCTGTGGGGTCTATAATTGCACCGTATCTCTCGGATGTCCCTCTGCTTTACCTTCCTTTGCACAGGCAAGTACTTGTTCTTTCTGTTTTCAACTAGTCCTGCTGTTGTCACGCGGTTATGTTGGAGTCAAGACACACGGTGAGATGGGGAACTGTGGCTGGAGCCACTGCAAGTACCTGCTTGCAGGCAACCGAGTGCTCCCACGGAGACATGATCTGGGTGGATTCAAAATCCATGGTTTTGAATGATCTCTCTGATGACTCTGGAGAGGAGCCCTTTCCTCCTCTGCCTTCATGAGGCCCGGGAGGGCAGAGCAGTTTGGCAGTGCCCTGTGAACAGTCCCCTTAGCCATGGCCATGGCTTCCTTGGCGTTTGCCTGCCCGGCTGTCGATGCCGTAGCCCCATTCTGCCTTCAGCCCTATGGGCATGGAGGCCACATGCCAAGGTGTGTGACACGGCTGTTGCGAGCCACCAGAGAGCCCCCAAAGTGGCCTTGTCGCTCAGCAGCCGGCACCTTCTGCCCCACTGTGCTGATTTCGCTGTCTGCTTAATGCTTGAGGTTTTGGGGGACATCCTGCCTCAGAAGACTATCTATGATAAGATAATATCATAGATTAGAGGTATTATCATAGATATAAGAGAATATCTATGTTAAGGTAAAATGGTCCCACCGGAGGGACCATTTTCACAGAATAAACAGAATCACGGAATGGTTGAGGTTGGATTTTGTTGTAAGTGAGGCCTCTAATCTGTAGACTGTGCTTTGAACCGCAAAAGCACCATGAATTCATACCAGGGAAACCTCCTCTCCAAGTGCGGACAGGATTGCGCGTCCACGGGTGGGCAGCCATTCAGCTGTGAACCCTCTCCTGATCACGTTGTAAATCTGTGGTCTCCACTTACCCTGATCAACCACCAGCTCTTGTGGAACAGAGATAATGGATGCAACCATTACCGGTTGTCGATTAATAATTGATTATATCCAAGGATGCTGCTGCAGTGCAGGTTAAGACTGACGAGCAGAGCGGCTTTACCACTGGGTATCTTAACTGAACTGCTTCAGGCCACCCCTCCGAGCTGCCTTTTCACCAACGGGGCTCTCCGAGGTCACTTGGGCCCTGGGCCACTGGATGGCAGTGTTGACTAAAGCATCGCCGAGCGCTCAGTCCTGCTCGCAAAACTTGAGGAAAAGGAGAAATAATCTGAAATGCTCATACGCGGAGTGCCCTTCAGTAGAGTAGGAGGCAGTGGGTTCACCAAAGGTGCAGCCACCACAGCTTCTTTTTTTTTCCATCGAAAATGAGCCCTGATGTGATACTGTGCTGTATGATCGTTAACTTAAATCTCACTAGAAATGCAGAAAAACTGAACCTCTGCACTTACACACATGGTGATCTTTTTGGGAGCCCCTCTCAGATGTGGAGAACTGAATCGCCCAAAACAAGAATTGGATGCTGCCATTCCAAATTTCAGAAGCAGTTACCTACAGGAATGACTAGTAGAGTCATGTGCTGGCGTGGCTTGCTTGAAATTGCCCAATTTTATACTTAAAAATGTACCAATACTTTGTAAAAATGACTTTGTAAGCATGGCACTGCTGGGCTCAGTGACTATTCAGCGGACTCGTTTGAATGTGCATAGACAGGGCTTGCTTGAACGACTGCATCAAAGAGAAATGCTGAAATGAGTCATTTGTGAATCATGGCTTATTTTCTGTTGTTAGCTCATCTGGAATCCCATGGTGATCAAGCAGCCTTTTACAATGTGCTAATACATTGCTACTCCATGTGTTTAGCAACAGCTTGGTTCCAATAAATTGCCGGTACCACCCATCATAAAAAGGTAGTCTTTTTGGCTGCATGTAGCCTGGCTTGGACAAACCTGGAGATGAAAATGCATGTGGAATTTCATGCTGTTGCAAGCAGTCTTTTTCCACGGTGTTTCCTTTTTGATTTCCTAGCTGCTTTGTGCCTCTTGGCTTGCAGGGCACAGCCTCAGCCAGAAGAGACCGTCTGCAACCAACCACTGACCCATGAGGGCAGCCGCTCCAGCAAGACCTAGGCTGCTTTGCAGGAGCAGGAGTGAAAGGAGACACAAAAGACCCACTGTTAGCAGCAGTTAAAGGTAGGGCCCCGGCTTGCAAGCTGCTGGTTGTGCCCAGCAAGGCTGGCTGTCCGCATGCTGCACCTTCATCCCCATGGCTGGAGAGCTTGCGGGCCAGACAAGCCCAGATTCAGCATCCGATTCAGGAAATGATCTGCTCAAGTTGCATTATTATTGTTACTATTTAAACTGAAACAGTCCCACTTCCCAGAGCAGGTCTGCAGAATGTTGGCAGGGAGCTGAGGAGGAGGGTGTGAATCCTGTAAAGCTGCTATTGTCCCTGAACTCTGCAGTGTGAAACCACAGCCCGAGGGGCTGGGCCCTGCCCTGGAGGGATGGAGGCTCCTCAGGATGTAACAAAAAATCCCTTCTGCCAGCTCTTTTGGAGTGAGCAGCTAGAGATGGAAACATCTCCAGCCAGAGCGGCAAGCTTCCCCACAACCCGTCTGTCAGTGCCCTGAGCCCTGTCTGCTCACATATGAGTTACACAGCCATAAAGGCCAAATATTTTCTGCCATCAGCCATTTAGGCTTCTCCTGTCACACATAATTGTAGCTTAAAGGTATTGAATAATTGTGTTCGTACTGGGCCTGATCCAGCCCCCGATAATAATCTTAATGATGGTGTTCTTAACCAGTCGCGTGAACCTCTTTCGCCCTCGCATAGGGGCTCAGTGGTGCTGCAATTCAACAGAGAAGGACGTTCATTTTGGGGCTGGTTTAGTTTAAAAATTAAAGACAGGCTGTTTACGAGACTGTTTTTTGTTAGTGCTCTGAATTCCTACATCCAATCAACAGCCTGTAAATTGGATGGAGACGGTGCACGACTCATTAGCGCCGGCAGTCGGCCTTGCAGCCCTTTTGAGTTAGAGTTGAGTTGCGTTCCCTCACAAGTGGGATTTATCCGTTTTGCCTAGTGTTTAGTGACCCTGTTTAGGGGAGAAATAGAGAAACCTTCCTCCTGCACTGGAAATCCATAACACATCATCTTGGGGTTGAGTTTGACCTCACACTCAACCACTCAATAAGCCACTTGGCCTTCCAAAAGGACAAACAATTCATCCCTCCTGTAAAAGAAAAGCCCAAAATGGAGGCAATCAAAAGATACTCTCTCAAGAGAGACACCGACAAGATGGGAATGACCCTGCCTGGGTGCGGGGTTCCCAGGAAATCGCTTTCCTCCCAGGGTGGTTCCAGGTGAGCATGGGCCTATTAAAGAAGCTCAGTTTCTTTAAAGGATCTGAAAGAAGATTAAGAAGTAGCTTATTCACAAGTTTTGAAATACAACCCACAGTGTGTTGCGAGACTAGGCAGGGGCTAAGACATGCCCGTATCTGTATCCAACTGTGAAGTGGGCAGCAGGGCAGACACCCTTCCCTTCAACAATTCAAAACTAGACAAACACCCTGATTCAAGCAACCCCTTCCATTTTCTTTCCGGAGTTGTTTTTAGTTTTATTTTATTTGTGATGATTTCAATGCAGTTCACAAAGGGTCGTCAGGAGCTGTGTGAGAAGATGGGAAGGGTGAAAGTGGAAGAAGAAATCAAGGGGGAGAGAGGGGAGATGAAGATCCCACCCCGCTGTGTGGAGCCTGTGGGAGCCTGTGGCCTTAGGGGAACAGATTTACCTGTGACAAGGGAGGCTGTGGTGGAAGAGCAGCGGAAAGGAGTAAATGAGCAATCCAGGTGGAAAACAAAGTGATAGCAACTACCCACCAGTAAATACAGATGGAGCAGGACCTACATGTCCTGCAGCTGTGGCCAGCTGTGTAGGAGCAGGGAAGGGTGAGATGGGTGTCCAGGGGGGTCTGGTTCAGGTTAGGAGGTTAAGTGCAAAGCGGGTGATGCTGTGTCCCAGGGCAGGTGGGCTCTACCTGCATTTGCAGGCCGCCTTTTTCCAGCGACTCTTTGCAGAACGTGCCTGTTTTCCAAATAACTCCAAACAATCACTGCCCCCATTAAATGCACACATCTCTTACGGGTTTTGAAACTGATCCCGACAGCCAGAAGAGAGGAAAAGGAGCAAGGACTTAGGAGACTGGGTTCTGCCGACACTATTTATATCAGGACCTACAACCAAATAAATCAAGCCAGAACTGAGGCTGGTTGGGTTGTCTTCCTTTTTTCTCCAGCTGTCCCACCATGTCACTGTATCCTTAGGCTACTCACTTCTTTCCTTTGTGTCCCAGTTCTCGCCAAGATGTGCAATAAATAATGACATCTACCTCATAGAAAATATGTAGAGTTTCTGTTAGGATTTTCCTATGTTTTCTGCTGAATTTGTTCTGCTTCTGCCTTAGCTTTTGAAGAATGCTGGGGCTTATATTGCAGTCCTGAGACAGACCATATCTCCTACAAGTACAGTGTTGCTTGTCCAGTATTTAAGTCAGATTCCCGACACATATCCATAAATAAATAAATAAATCAGCAATAAAAAATACACATTCCTTAAATATGCTTTTAAAGTATTGTTTTTATTTCTTTTCTTTCAGCAGGCTCTTTACAATCTATGTCTATAGATACAGGAAAGACTATGAGAAATGTCCTGACTCCAGGAAGTGGTACTTCACTCTTCATCTTGTCCCAAATCTTGGGATGAAATTAAGAGCACTGGCAATTTTGGAGCCTAAAGATATGTAAGTAGTGCGGAGCAGCATGGCTCAAGTTGGACTCAAGCTGCTCTGTGTCCCTGTGTGGGCAGCGTTGTCCAGGTTGTCCTTACAGTGAACATCCCCAGTGGTTAAACACAAGGTTCTAGCACCAGGTTAGGGTAAGCAAAGTCTGTCTGTTTTGCCATTGAATTCACCATAAGGAGACACACAGGGGCGCCAAAGGCTTGGGAAAAGAAACCCAGGCATGATTTCCTTTTCCTTTCCTTTCCTTTCCTTTCCTTTCCTTTCCTTTCCTTTCCTTTCCTTTCCTTTCCTTTCCTTTCC
>JAVCKT010021507.1:2379-13965 GCA_032273925.1 Rhynchotus rufescens
CTCCTCTCCTCTCCTCTCCTCTCCTCTCCTCTCCTCTCCTCTCCTCCCCTCCCCTCCCCTCCCTCTCCCTCTCCCTCTCCCTCTCCCTCTCCCTCTCCCTCTCCCTCTCCCTCTTCTCTTTCTCTTTCTCTTTCAGTAATGATGATAATAGCTACCTCTTTCACAGTACTTTTTATCAATCAGTCACAAAGCTCTGTGCAGAGGAGGCTGATTTCATAATTCTCACTTTTAACAGATAGAGAGATGCAGGTAGAGTGAGGAAAATGACTCATTCATCTCATCATTGGTGCTGATTTTCAATAGTGATCTTTGACCCAAGACTTTTTAGTGGAAGAGTCGTGCTTAACCAAGAAAATTACTGTTTGGGGCAATAATCATATGAATCAAGAAACATACTTGAAATGAGGTAAAATGGTATCTTTGTTTGATGTCAGTTGAGTTCTATAATCATGGCAAAATTACCTACAGTGACGTGTTGCTGGGTTCAGATTGGACCCTGAAAAGGAGTTTCCCATGCTGTGCTGGCTCATTCAGAGCTTTGTGATGCCTACTGAAATGGGTAGTTCTGATTTCACCTAGGACAGAGATAAGTACATATATTTTGAAGCAGGGCAAGAATTTATCCAGTGCTCCCGTGAGTGAATGTATTGTTGATGTGCTTGGGTTTATTCATGTCTAACAGAAAAATCAGACATTAAAACACACAATGCCATTTGATTTAATGTAAAACAGTACCATGTTGAGTTGACAGCATTGTCACATTGTAGTAACTGATTGGATTTATTGAAAAAAAAAGAAAGTATAACTGCCTGTTTGCGGTCCGCACGTGTGCGGCGGTGGCCAGGAGCATGTGGGAGGATGCAGTGAGGGCCTTGGCAGTGGCCTTGGGCTGCATCCTGCCAACAGGGTTCGGGGTAGGTTCAGGGGGAGCGCAGCAGAGATCACGTCTTGCGTGTGCTTGGCCTCTGGAGAGAGCTGAACTCTGAGAGAGTGCGCTGGTCAGCTTGGGGTTAAGAGAAGCAGAAAATCTGGAGCTCCATGGGGAAGGAAGCGTAGCGCTATATCCAGCCCAGCTGCTTGGAGGCAGATGTAGGTGTGGTGGCCTCAGCCTCCAGAGCAACTGGAGTGGGTAATGGGTGTAAGTTGCAACACGGGAAGTTCCGTCTTCATGTGAGGAAGGACTTCTTCACTGTGAGGGTGAAAGAGCGCTGGAACAGGCTGCCCAGGGAGGTTGTGGAGTCTCCTTCTCTGGAGGTCTTCAAAACGTGCCTGGATGCTGCCCTGTACCGCATGCTCTCCCTGCAGGAGCAGGGAGGTTGGACTAGATGATTCCTAGAGGTCCCTTCCAAGCATTCTGTGAGTCTGTGATTCTATAAGAATACTTTTCTTTTTTCTTTATTGTGTGTGTTATTTAAGATCTTTCTATCTTTAATTTATTTGGAGTCCTGTAAGTGATAGTGGGTCATTCTGGGCCTGTAACACCATCATATCAGTATCATGCATAAACTGTAAGAGTGAGAGTCAAAACACGGTAAAAAACAGCCTGTGTCTGTGTGTCCATGGTGACATGGAAATTAGCATCTGAGCTCTCATTATTGTCAGTGGAGCCTATAAGAATATTAGTTTGGGTCTTAATTCAATTCAAACATAGAGGTTAAGGGCTAATCTGAGACTTCCAGGGATGTTCAAGACAGCTTCATATGTTGTCTCCTTTGTCCCATAAGAGAGGAGACCTAAAGGAATCTCACAGAGCTCTGAAATGGCACATAACCGCCTTGCAGAACATTCTTATAACTCAAATGACAATAGATAAAATTATATGGGCACCTGAGCTGTGCTAGTTATTGACCATAATAAGAGTTTATATTCCCATTATGTAGACATGTAGATATTCACATTTAGATTTCTTAACTACAACTGAATTTCCTCTCCTATAACATATACATTACATGAGTTTGCAGAAAACAGCTTGATTGAGAAGATCAAGTAATATTCCCTTTGTTATTCTTTTCTTTAAGAAAAGTAAGATTAAATCCAGTGCTTCTTAATCTGACAGTTCACCTGAAAAACTAAATGTTCCTGCATTGTAACTAAAAACTGCCAAAGAATGAAGATCAGAAATCATATATTAATTGAGTCAAAGAACTTAACATGTAAAGTGCTATTTGGCAACAATTAATACCTTGCTTGTTGTCCTAGGTATCCTGTCTTGACTTCCAAAGCTTTTCTAAAAAAGTAGGAGGATGCTGTACTTGTCATCTCTGTGGGCATATGTCAGGTAAGTAGTAGTTCAAATGAAACTTAAGGCAACTGATTCGAACCCTTAATATTCTGTCTGTGAGGAAAAATAAACAATATTGACAGCTGATTTTTTTTAGAAAAAAGAAGTTAGAAATAGCTAGGCATAATATAATATTAATAATAGTATGTAGCTACAGAGCAGTAAGCATAAGCATACACTTTTTTTTATGGACTCTCAGTAGAAAGCATTATAAAAGCAGATAATTAATGATGAAAAACAAATAATGTGCCATGGATGAGGATGAGGCTGTGTAATGTACCTGATCAGAGGACAAATTAGAATTTCAAGGGGTAGATTAGTTAATCTATGTATGCACAATCCTGTTATGCCATATAACAGATGTACTGGGATACTTTCAAGGAAATCAGGACATCATCCTTAAATAAACACTTGAAGTGAATGAAATACTTTAGGATGGAATTAATCTAATTTATCCTTATATTTCTGTAATTTAAATACATGTTGGCAAGTCTTTCTTTTATTGGTAATGGAGAGAAATACATGCTTTCATATACAAATAAACCACTCTGTTTTCAACATCTGTATTAAGATGTGATAAATCTTGCCTCAGAACTGTCTGTTTCTGCTGAGTAAATAGACACCTCTCCTTTGTTTTCATAAAGAAGAGTGCTGTCTTTTGATATTCTTCATTCTGAAAAGCTTTCATTTGTAGGGTCTTATAAAGACTAGCTCTCTTCCATCTTTCCAGTGTGTAGGTGAGAATCCTTGAAAAACTCGTGACATCATTGTAAATTTAACTGACATGAGGAGCTTGAGCATTCCCAGACATATATATTTATCCTCTTAGCTGTGATTGAATCAGTGACAACATATGTAAGGATCTGGGTGAGTGTCAGCTGAATGAACATCAGACTGGTTAAAACAGAAATGATAACAATAGGAAGAATTATATGTTCATTTTGCCTTTTAGTAAAGAAAAAAAAAAATGATGAGGGTAAAGTCAAGGAAGGGAAAAAGGGAAGTCTACTTAGATGTATGATATTTTGGTAGAAAATAAATAATTTAGTAGAAAATAATTTCTTTAGAGAATAATTTAGTAGAAACAATTTTTTCTACTTTATAAAAAGAGAGACTGTGAAATAGAATGTGCATTTGGCATCGACCTGAAAGAAGAGGACAAAGAAAAGTATGAATTGCATCTTCATTGGGGGATCCAAACACAACAGTAATATAGCATTTTAAAGACCATTTAGATGATGAATAGTTAGGGGAAAAGCAAAACTGCAGGTTAGTGCTTCTTTGCAGGGGTCAAAAGGGAAGAATTGGATTGTGTTCCCAAATTCCTCACTGCGTAGGTATTTTATTAGCAGATCTTGGTTTCATTACATTAACATAAATAGGCACATGAGAGTTTGATCCTTAAACTCATTATCCTTAAACACTATTTTGAGACTGATCTATTGTCTAAATGCTTTGGCATTCTAACAGGAAAAGTATCTCAGAGATTGTAAGTATTATTCTTTTTATTGTTTTGTTTTGTTTTCCAGCTAGAGGACTGATGGTCCGAAGAAGAAGCTATAAAGAAGAAAAAAATAACATGGTCTGAAAGTCAAATGAAAAGATATAGTAGTTTTCAATGATATCAAAAAATCAATAACAGGATACTAGCTGTCTTCACATTACCTTGTGTAGTTGGGCAAGCTTTATGGAAAAGAAAATTAATTTGAACTGAAACTGGACAAATCACATGTAGCTTAAAAATATATAATAATAAAAAAAAAAAGCTCTCAAAAACTCTACATTCTCCTGATCACTGTCAATAAATAAATAAATAAGAAATCATTAGTGTTACTATATCGTTATTTTGTAAATATACCTCAGTGCATGGCTATCATGTTTTGCTGCAACAAGAATTTTTTGGTTTGTAAAAGTCTAAATAGTATTTTATTTATGCAGATTAACCTAAAGGATAAAATTGGCATAATAATATGTAAGCAGAACATATTCTGCTGTAGATACAAGAATCACAATTACCATTTTGAAATCATATGTTTCTTTCAGCATTATTTTTTAAGGTAAATTACTCCAAATAAATACTTAGGATGTGTTCAGTGTCAAAAAAAAAGTGTTTAAATACTGTTGTAAGTACTCCCCATCACACCTTGTAAAGACAGGAAAAGTTTATAATCCTATGGTAAAGCATGAAATAGTTTTGGATCTTACTGTAGCATGCTTCTTGAGCATTCATTTGTTTAAAATGAAAGAAGCAAATGAAGCTGAACTTCCTTCCTCAATGTTGATTGTGTTTGTTGACCTCGGCCAGGGGCAGAAACACTGCTGTGTGATGCTGTCACTTCCTTCACAGTTGTAACTTGGCGCTGTGGCTGTTGTCCCTTCAGCAGGGGTCCCTTGATTTGGTGGAAGATCAGGAGGCAATGCCTGTGCGTATTTAGAAACTAGCATATGTTGCTGTGATACTGAATCTTAACTGTCCAGGGCAATCAAATGAAAAATAACAGAGTTTATGCATATCTATTTTTTATGTTGTACTTACAGGCTGCCCTCTTAAGCCTATTCCTATCCTTGTTTCTTTTAATTGTTTAAAAACTTTTTTATAATGCATTTAAATATCGTCATACCTGAAATGATTTTTTAAATTTATTTTTTAACAAACTCAACACTCTATACAAAATAAAATTGAATTTTTCTGTATGAAAATGAAGCTTTGCTTCATTAATATCTGCTTCATTTACTTTTGAGTTTCAAGAAAAACTGATTTTAGGGATCAGATTGTAGATTCTACTGTTGGACAGGTGCCTTGAAATATCTCTGCATTCTATTTGTAAGGAGCATTTTTACCAGTAATCACTAAGATAAAAGTTTTTTTTGTTGTTTTTAGCCTTTTTTTTTTTTCAGTACCCATAACTGCCCATTACTGTTTTTTTTTCTTTCATTTTTAATAGCTATCTTTTTGAATTCACTATTCAAAATATGAATTTTTGGGCACTATTAAGCCTTTCTATAACTTTTCAAACATTTTGTATGTTATCAGTGTTGGTAATACTTCTCAATAAACGAGAATATTATTTAAAACTTAAATTCTTCACAAGTGAATAGATTCGTTTATTAAGAGACAAACTGAGGTTTATAATTGCTACTGGCTAATTCTCAGCCAGGGGGGTCTTCAGAGCACGTGAAACATCCATGCTGAGGTTATTGGGTAATACAAGAACAGGTGTGTTGGATATAAGAAAAAACAGGAGAATGTAAGTGTGAATTCAGATGCACCAAGAAAGCCAAGCACTTAATATTCCAGATTTATGAAACAGTCGACTTGAAGCAATATGCAGAAACCTCCAGCAAAGACAGAAGAGGGAGCAAATTGATAGCCTAAGCCTCAAAATACTTTGACTAAAAAGTGTATGTGGAGATGAAAACATTCATCCTTTTTCAAGAAGTTAACATTTTTGTCTCTTTTTTTTGGTTATAATTTTAGGCTATGCTCAGAAGAGAGTTTGCGTCTCAAGAGGTCAATACTACATATGCACCTGATTGCCAAAAATCCCAATTTTGGGGTGATGAGACACTGTAGTATTGTCTATCAGCAGAGTTTAAAACCACTGACTTCTGACTAAATGTCTGACAAAGACGTTCATGATTTGCTAAACTCATGCAGTTTATTTAGTTGGAGCTCAGTCTTATCTGAAATTACTGCAAAGCCCAACTTCTTCAAGTTTATCATTACATTCCTTGTCTTAATGTCTATAGCTAGTGATTGGCACTAGGCTGGTAGTTGAACGTAGGCTATTACTAAACTGACAAAGCACTAATTGCTTATGAACTTTCAAGTATAACCTATGAACTGAGTGCTATATTAAGACCACTGTCATGTTATTTTTGGTGTATTCTTGTTTCAGTAATTCAGGTATTCATATGCTCCAGCATTCATATAGTGCTGATCATATTTATCACATAACTTCGACAAAATATAAATGGTACAGGAGAAAAAAAATTAATCTTCATGAGTCAGGGCAAACATGATAAACAAGCTGATACATTTTTTTGCTCCTGTCTCTGACGCTTGAATAATTCTATTTTAATTGTAGTCCGTGTCAGTTTGTTCTGATTTGCATTAACTTTCTTATGGAATAAATCTGTTACCAATACGAGTGCTAGAGTCTTAAAATGGTGTAATTCAAATCAAAATTTGATCAACACCTATAATTTTGCCTCTCAGCCTTTTTTTCTTTTTTAATTTAATATAATTTTATTCTCTTGAAGTTTGACTTCTTCAGCCACTAAGTGGAAATGAAGAGAATTTAATACATTTTTACTTGTCACATTTAAGAATGTAATTTTTAAAAGTGCAAAAAGATTCCAGGAGTTTGATTTCTGATTTAATATTTAGTAAGATCAGATAGTATATTCACAAATGCCCTGGAATTTCCTTTTACTGTGTCACATTGTATATTTGTCCAGGAAACTTAAAATGTATCTTCTTTGTTACTGTCATAACATAACAGAATGTATCTTCAGTAACACTAAAAAAATAGAGATTACTTTTATTATTTGCATGTTATAAAGTCAGTACATATAGGTGCAATGTAAAACGGCAAGATTAAAGCTTGCATTATATTTTTTCTTCTTTTGCATCAGAAATCACAAGGGTACTTATTAGAATTTAATGACAGTATGGTAGTAGAGAAAAATCTATTATTGTAATATTATTGTACTGTTGTCCGATTAGTGTTTTCCTCATTGAAAGCTCACTAATAAGTACAAGAAATCATGATTAATAATTATTCATGAATTTGTCTGTTTTCAGCTTTACATTAAATCATATTGGCTGAAATATTATAGTAACCAGTAGGAAGAGTCACCTACCTATTTGCACATTTGCTTTGAGAAAGGATGGCTTTAAATGGTTAAATGGTTAAAAATATATACTATACTTTGAATTGTAGGAAAATTGCTTTTCAGAAGCATTACCATTTCTAAATCCAAACTGCCCAAAATCAGATGTGCCTATGAGCCTTTTAGAGCTGGCTGACATTTGTTTTTCTGTTTCTCATTTTTAAAAAGAAAAGGGTGTGGAAAAATGCATTTCTATTCAAATGACTACGCTTCTATATAATAAAACAAATGCTGCAATGTGATCCCTTTCAGGCAAATAGCTCAGGAAAGCAACTGCAAGCTTTTTCTTGCTTCATGGCTATGCTTTATTGCTGAAGTAAAACACTTTAGGGAGGTATTAAATATGCATGCTATTCTTTTTTTTTTCTAATTTTAGTGTGAGAATTACCCTCAGAACTGTGTTTATACAGTAGGCAGAATATAGCAGATCTGTGGCAAAGTTAAGAAGCCCATGAGGAGATATCAAAGTTGATGCATCTTACTTCAAATTAAATCTCTGTATCAGCAGGGTGTTTTCCTCTTATCTTTTATAGAGGCAAGAAGATGGGCTGAGAAATGTATTAGATACCTTGTGCTTCATTACCATTTTTACCCTTTTCTTTCTAAAACTGAAGGGATCAGTTAAAACTCTTCATGATCAGCTCTAAAATGTTATTTGCTATCATTTGTTTTACAGTTGTGTAAGTTTCTTGCTTTTTCCAGGAGTCCCAACTTGAAATACATTGAAATGTATGCATCAAATAAAAAAAAGCTTTACATAAGCTCTTTTGTGAAATTTTAACTCAAAAAACTCACTTGCTTTTTGGAACTAAAAGGCTTAATCTAAAGTCCAATTTTGAAAGCATATTATATTTCACTAAGACTTAATTCTTTTTTAGTGGGCGATTAATTTACAACAATTATTGCTGATTTTTTTTCCAAATGATATATTGGCTATCTACTTCTTCACTTGAAACTGGAAGTTAAAAGCAATGTGATCTCTAGAAAAAAAGGCAAAAAGAGCAAAATTTTAAATAGCACTTAATGAATGTCTTAATTCAGAGAGGCAAACAAACACCTGCTTCACAGTAATTATTTAATCTCAGTCTCACAAAAGTCAGTGGAAATTAAGCACCTCCTTAAATTTAAACAAGTGTTATTATTCCTAAAGGCAGTATCTACAAATACGGATTTGGAGGAATAAAATATTCATCTGCTCATTCACTGACACTGACTGGGAGACGGTCAGATCAGTGCACCACAACCTCAGTAGTTTATTAAGGGTGCTTAACTAGGTTGTAGGATAACACTACTCAGGCATTTGTTTTCAGTGATGCACCATTCACAGAAAGAGTAGTCAAGCTTTAGAATAGGCTGCCCAGGGAGGTGGTGGAGACATCATCCCTGGCAGTGTTCAAGAAATGTGTAGATGAGACGCTTAGGGACATGGTTTAACAGGCATGATGCCAAAGGGTTTACAATTGGACTCATTAAACTTGAAGTTTTTTTCCAACCATAATGATTATATGACCATCATGAGGAAATAGGTATTTTGTTGCTCAGCTAAATGCTCTGGATGACTAGGATTCTTTTTTTGCAATAATTTGACAAGAGAAATTGCATGAACTACAAATGAGATTCTGAGTGCCTTATTTGTGGCTGAAGGTTCTACTACTATCTGCATAAAGTTATATACTGCAATACCTGAGGGCCAGCTCTCTTTATAGCCCTATCTAAACTCCATTAAAACTATTGGAAAAGATTCCTTTAACTACAGTCGCCACAGGAGTCTGTTTTACAGCTTTCATTCTGGCAATGATCCCAGGGGACACAGTACGAGTTGTACATGACCAAGACCTAGGTAAAAAAGAAAGTGACTTGGGTAAAATAGTTATTATTTGAACATATTTCCAATTTGTTACATTAATATATAGTTTTTCATAGGCAAGAGTACACATTCTGAAATAAATACCTGTTGTCACAACTGACCGCAAATCTTTCATTTCTCTTCCATTATGTCTCTCTATGATGTATCACACACAGCTACATAAAGTTGGAATATATGAAATAGACTCAGTATGAAATAGCTTAATCAAATATGGCAGCAACACACACCTGCATTACTAATACAAATATATCATATTTTTAGCATATCTGCCCCTATCAATCCACTGCTGGACACAGGACTCCCTACGTCTTACATCTTCTGCAGTGTCTGATTAGTGTGTACCCCTGTTGCTCTCGATTATTTTCCAGGTTCTGTATGTCTGTGACTCTTCTGCTGGGATTCCCAGGTCTTGGCATCCATTCCAGAACTGCCTTTATCAATCCATCATCTTTTATTTCAGTGACACTCTTGTACATTGCTGCTTGCTGCTCTGGATCTTCTCAGGTGATATTTCATGCTAGTGCCCAATCCATTCTTTTCATTCCATAGCTATGAATATAATTCTTAATAATTATTTCATTCTCTATGAAACAACTTACAGTTTGATTTTTTTTCAGCCTTGAGAAAAAAAAATGTTACAACTAAATTATATTTTAGGAACAAAGCAATTTCTATATCATTATTATAAATTTTCTCTCTGATGGTTAAACATATACAGTCAGCATACAGTCAGCAAAGACTATATTCCATATTGGACCTGCCTACACTTGCCAAAATGATATAATCCACAGCATATACAAGTATTTTTTCTGGCTTCCTTTGCAGACACAATTTCAGATAAAGTTTAAAGAGCATAACATTTTTGAGAATATTATATTTCATTCCAGACAGAGGTTAAGTACCTGAAAGCCCAAGCCTCACTCAAAATATGTCATTCCTCTTTGGAGCAATGTCTTGTAGTCCAGTATTTTGGAGCAGAGTCTTGATTTTTTTTTTTCTCAAAACTTAAGAGTTCTTAGATAGAAGAAAGATAAGTTTGACTCTAGAGTCCACCCACTTAGAAGCAATTGTACCAACCATAGCCATCAGTCCCAAAATCTGCAAGTGAGCATGAAGACATTCTCTAGTGAATGGTGGCACAACTGAGACTCAGTTAATTTGATTGGGTTACCAGCTTCCCAGGGAAGACTGAAGAGCAGTGTGATGGCAAAGATGTAATTCTTCTGCTCTGAAGTGAAATTCTGTTCTTGAGAGGTTCATAGAGCCTCTACCTTCAGAGGACCTTAAATGGAAGTTCAGAGAGTGGGCAAAATTTAAGGCAGGCAAAATTTATAAAAATGGCATCTTGGGAAACATGTGCTTAGTAAAGAAGTTACACTTTTATTAGAAAAAAAAGATCTATATTCAAGTCAGACAGAAGAGAATATGTTTCCCAGATCTTAGGTGATGCTCTAATTCTGAACTTATTGGCCACCATGGGGTAAAAATATTTTCAGTTGAATCTAGCTTAAACTATATTTCAGCGAAAGATTCTAGAGCGTAAGGATTCTCCAGTTATATATGCATAAGCAATTTGTAGTCTCAGCCAGGTCCTGGTGAACCTGCATTAAAAAAAAATGAATATAAAATCCACACAACAAGCGAGAAAAAATACTAAATATAGGTAGCAGTCATTTTTGACTGACAGGTTCTAGCAGTGAAAAAGGGTCATAAAGTGTAGATTTCATGTTCCACACCTTTGTAAACTATATAACCAAACAAAACATAGCTATCAGTCTAGTTTGTTTAGCAGCGATTACATTCTGATTATAAAAGAATGCATGGGCTATATTAAAATGAATAAATAATTAAATGGACTATATTGCTGATCACAGCTATACCTCTACATCACAGCACTGTTGTAAGGGAAGAAAGACTTAGTTTCCATATATAAAATTTATAAATTGTATATATGCATATTTTGCATATTTATATATTATGTATATTTGTGTATATGTGATTTGAATATTAAAACATTTGCTAAGCTTATGCTGATATTTTCAAAAAGAGCTTCTTTGTTTGAAAGTCATCTCTATGCAGGTATGAGGAAGAGATCTAAGAAACATCACTGATTTTAAGTACTTGGGAATCCATGAATTAGTGATAGATGAGTAAAAATCTAAATGCAGCAGATACATGCAAGTCTTATTTCTAGTCCTCATGAATATAAATCTTTATGTGAACCTTTTCCTTCAGGATCCAATCAGATGTAAAGCCTCATTTTTATTTTGTGAAAGGAACTTTATGATGTGTGTGAAACTATGTTATTGAAATCTTGGAAAGGAGTTAAGGTGTTTAATTGCTTGAATTGTATGCAGGGATGACAAAAGAAAAATAATGACCTAGTAAGATATTTTTCATAAACTGATCAGTCATCTCTGCTTTCAGTGGGAATAGAGTTTTCTGAGCATCTTGTAAATAGTACTATGTTGTTCAGCATCACTTCATCTGTAGTGCTTTTCTCCCTTTTCCAATATCTTATTTTTTCACCCTTTTTTGACTT
>JAVCKT010021509.1:18117-41912 GCA_032273925.1 Rhynchotus rufescens
ACCACGGGGCAGACTGTCGCAGGAAGCATAACTCTTTGCATGCTATGGGGATGCCTAACGAGCCGTTTTGCAGCAGTTCTCCATTTCAAGTGAAGACCACATTTTGTATGAACAAAAGCATGTATTTAAATGCACACGGAGCCAGGTAAATGCGTGATTAGAAAGAGGGATAAACTGCTGTATTTGATCACCCTATCAATTTTCCTTTCTGTTACTGTAATACAGGCTGCGCTGCCCTAAATCTCTTTTTCCAGGAGCTTAGTGCCGTACTGTTGATAAGCTCTGGTTGTGACTATCCAGCTCTATCCCTGCCGCCATAGGCTAGGATTTCCGCAGCCAAATGCCAATAACTTCAGTCACTTCAGTAACTTCAGACTTTGAAATATTCTGCATTAGCAGAATCACAATCTGCTCCTAGGGCAGCAAGAACAGACAGCCCTCAAACCCCCCCCAAAATCAGAAAAGGTCTTCCAGTAACTTTATTTGCCTTTTATACCTTATGGTCTTCTACTAACTCTTACATCTTCTCGTGCACTGAACCCAGAACAGCTCTTTTGCACCCAGGTTATGCTCGGTGGGGTAAAACATTGGCAAACACGGAGCCAACATGAAAACAGGACAAACCGAAAGCGATGTGCAACTGGTACCTTC
Organism: Rhynchotus rufescens; assembly: GCA_032273925.1. Classification (NCBI taxonomy): domain Eukaryota; kingdom Metazoa; phylum Chordata; class Aves; order Tinamiformes; family Tinamidae; genus Rhynchotus; species Rhynchotus rufescens. The sequence continues at coordinate 18,769 of JAVCKT010021509.1, forward strand.
CTGCTGGAACAAATTAACAGTGTTAAAATCACTAGCAGGTACATAATTCCACAAAACTGGGAAATCAAATCAGCAATAGAAAATGGCAAAGTCTTTGGACTGTTACTAGCAAAAATATATTTGAAATTGCCAACATAAGAGGCATTTTAAATGTGATAGAAAGAACATGCAACTCAGCAACAAATTGCACTCTGAAAATAATTTACTCTTGGAAAGTTTCTGAATGAACTCTGCAATAAATCTTAACCTCGGTTATTTTGCAGTTAAAAGGTGCTGCCCTCACCTCTTGAGGGAGAGAATTCATAAAATAAAATGTTCTTTAAGGAAAAGCACAAAGTCTTCTCTTCTGAAGGCATTTAACACAAATATTAAGGAGCAAGACCAAATTCTTAATCAATATTAACACTGATTTTTTTCAGAGCAATAAAAATAGCTCGTAAAATGCATTAAAAAAATACTTGGGCAACTTATTTTAATTGTTCCCTAACACATATATGCAAAATAAATACTTTTTAAACTACTCTGACTGCACAAATACATTTAAGATCCTAAATATACAATGATAGAAGTGATTTTTAAAAGTTTATTCTGATTTTTTCTGTTGTTATTTTTATTTTCTTTTTCTTCATGATTTCTGTTACCTTGCCACTTATTGCTCAAGTTTGCAGCTGCGGGGAAGGCTTTCTCCCCACTGGCTTTACAAGCGCATCAGCTTGGATCCACAGAGGAAAATTTCGTGCTCCTGCCTCTCTCCAGAGTCAAGCAGCAAACTGTCCAGCCTCCCTTTGATAAAAACCGTGCCGGGGTGGATTCGAATCCCAAACTGAAAAGGAAAACAATTGAGGAAAAAAAGAAAAAGCCCCAAACAGGCTTCATAAACTCAACCAGATGCCTTAGCAGAGCTAAGATCTTGTTCCTCTTTAATTAAAAGGTAGAGCAAATAAAAGCTGGTTTTAATTAAACACCAGAAATATAAGATGTTATCTCTCCAAACCTTTCCACTGGGGTGCATTGACTTTTGCTTGTATTTCTGAAATTCACTGCACAGCAATCCAAATACAACACGGGGAAAGAAAGAATGTAGTTTTTAAATGAAAAGTCAAAAAAAAAAAAAAAAAAAGAAAAAAAGGCAAGACAGCAGTTCCTGAGTGGGTACAACTTGACATAGCCAATGATCTACACCCCCAAAAGATTAACCCCCCCAAAAATCAGTCCTTTTGACTCAGTTCATACACTAACGTAAACACACATACACTCACTCAAAAGCCACTTTACCCATACTTTGGCTCTTTTGTTTTGTTTTCTATACAGCAAGGAATATATAGAATTAAACAGCCAGGTTTAAACCATTTTTCCAAGATCTCTCTCTTTCCAGATTTTCGAACACCAGTGTTTTCTTGTCACAAGGCGTGAGCCCTTGTTCAGCTGCAGTACTGCAGCGCATGAATTCAGCAGATACTAGATTCTGGAAAGAAAAAAGAAAGAAAAAAACCCCAAAACAACGGCACCTTATACAAACATGTCTGCAGTCCCAAGCAGGGTTAATTCTTGGCTTTTCCCAGCACCACAGTCTCCTCAGCAAGGGCCAAACCTGCTTGTAAACCAAGGCAGGTGTTTTTATTGCAATCACCTTCCCTTAAAAAGAAACAGGAGGCATTTAAGCATAATGAGCAAGGGCTACACTCCTGCCTTTAATCACTACCTCGCTGGTTAATATAATCAAGAAGGTAAATAAACAAGGCTTAACTCCATTAAATTAAAAAAATATATATTCTGTAGAAAAAGTCGCAAGGGATTTTTTTTTCCTGTTGCATTGCTACAGAGCAACATTTTAATTTTGCATTGCAAATTCCTTTTAATATAAAAATATTTGTCTTGGAGAAGATTTCTATGCTCCCTACCTCTTATAATTAGGAAGTGAAGTTCACTCGATTGCATTAAGCGTAGCAACACCACTTTGCACTTCTACAGCGTCTTTCACGAACAGACCTACAAGTGTTTATGTATTTTATTATATGTCAAAAGAACAATAGCATTTGAGTAACACACCTGCCCTGTCTGACAATAGATCCAAAGCGACATGTTAGACATAAATACAGACTTCAGTATCAGATTCAACGTCCTCAGGTACCTGTGATAATACATTGGTGTAATCTCCGTAGCTGGAACTCCTTCCTCCAGGGCCAGAGAAAATGGCCAAACCTGGAACTGAATTTTGGGCCTGTTTGGACACAAAATGAACTACTTTGCAAATACACTTTATCATGATACAGGAGCCACATCCTTCAGCAACAATCACTTATTTCACATAGAAAGCTCCGTTTGAACTCTGTGCAAACAGAGGAAATGCTCTTATCAGCGGAGATAGAAGTGCAGCATATAAATACAAGGATTCAGAACTGCCGTGGTCCCAAAGATTCACATCCGAAATAAGAAGCCCAGACAAACTCAGGCATGGGGAAATAAGCCTGTATAGATGTGTGCATATTCTGCACTGCACTGCAGAGAAAGCAAACAGCTAATATACTCTATTCCTCCTCGCTTCCACATACACTTTCTGCCTTTTCCTAACACATATACTTTCTGCCTTTTCCTAATTCCATTGTAAAATAGCCCTCGGGATCTTCCATAGATGTGTTGAAAAAAGAAACAAAAAACCCTCCAGGTCTCCCTGTGAAGAAAAAGTCAGCTCCACCAACATGTTTATTGATACAGCGTGGTAAGTACCTGACTGACAAGCCTTTGCTTATAAGAGAGACACTTTCTGCGCAAATTTTACGGAATGTGGCATGCCGGAGTTTAAAGGCAAATGGGAGATTGCCATGGTAACTGCACGTGGGGGCTGCAGTTTGGAGAGGTCTCTCTGGGAACTATGACACCAGTAGAATTTTAAGCAATTTCAACTTTTTTATTATTTTTCTATTTAATAGCCGTGCCTAAAAAATCCACAGTGGAAAAAAAAAAAGCAAAATTCCATACTATTCTTCACCGCTTCACAAATAAACATCTATCCTATCCACTTAAAAACTTGGAAGGAGGCGGCAAACACTAGAAGCAAATATTGCTCTCAGCATCGTGCGTTTTAGGAGAGCTCCACTGTAAATATTGCCCAAGTGAACACAGGTTCAAAGAGATGCCTGGCGGAGCACAAGAGCTCGTGAATCTGGAAAGCATTAGTGCCTACGGCAGCGCTTCACGCACGGCACGCTCGATCCCGCCACGGCTTCTTTGCACGATCCACGGTGCTCAAACACTGAATCGCTCCTCTGCAGTTATTCTCAGACACAAAGGTTTGGCAGGATCCCTGGTACTCAGTATCACGAGTCTTGGCCCGCCTGATGCTCAGCAGGGGATTAAGTGGTACCTTAAATATAGGAAGGCTTCAACGCTTATCTCCGCAAAGCCAAGGGTTAACCGGAGACCAACTAGGTGAGCACGGCTGTCTGGGAACTGAACCTTTCATTTTGCCTATTTTAATTATTTCAAGCATGGGCCAATTCATGGGAAGAGAAGAAAAGAAAAGGAAAAAAAAAAGAGAAGGAAAAAAAAAAAAAAAGAGAGAATTGACCCTACCTGTCCACAATAGTGATACAGAGATTCTAGCAAAAATATCTCCTTTTTCTTTTTTTTTTTGTCTTTCCAGAAATCAAACCCCAATTTTACAGCAAGCTAGAAATGTTTAATACAAAACCAGATTTTGTTTGTTTGTTTGTTTTTAATGGACACTGTTTTCTGATCTCATGGTCCTAATTTGGGGGCAAAACATAAGAGGAAAGACAAAAAAAAAAAAAAAAAAAAAAAAAAAAAAAAAAAAAAAAAAAAAAAAAGGAACAAACTAAAAATATCCTTTCACGTGGAAATCTTTATTTCGCTTAAAAGAAATTCTTTAAAAACATATCAATCATTTCCAACAGCGACTTGGAGACGATGCAAACTTTAGGAACGCACAAACACATGCCCCAGTTCTGCATTCCTTGTCATTTATCGGATTGCCTAAAGAAGTCAAAGGCTACCAGAGCCCATCTATGCAGGCAAACACAAGTGTGACTCTGCAACATCTGGCCTGATGTGAGCTCTACCAAGGAGGAATTTCTGTCTCACAGTCGCAGCCATCCGTGCTGTACATCCTCCTTTGTAACTGCATGCAGCCAGGGCAATGTGCAGAAACTTCTGCCAAGTAACAGCGGAGCAAGAAACATTCACGCTGCATTTTGTAAATGAAAAAGTTTTGGGTTTTTTATATGTTATTATCTGATCACTGGAAATAAATTACAGATCTGACTGTGCAGTGGTAAGACATCCGTTCATGTACCTACCCTTGGCAGGCACAACAGGTGTTTACAAGGCTCTATGTATTCCACATAGTTTTCTCATTTCTGGTGACCTATTTACGTGACCTATTTACCCTTTTTCTTTCTTTCTTTCTGAAAATAAGTTCTCATTGCACATAACTTACACTTTGCAAGCATAACTCCGTGATATGCATGGCCTGCAGCAGGGCACTGCGGATCCGGGCGCTGCGGACGGATCCCTTTGGTGCCTCTCAGCACGGAGCGTGTGCCACCTTGGCACGTCGCGCCACGAGCCGGATCCCGTGGGAGCACCGGCCGGGAAGGGTGCGGGAGGGCGAGCGAGCGGCCATGTGCTCATCAGCTGTGCAGCAGCCGCACAGCACCTCTCGGCAGCGGCGCGGCCGGAGCGCGTTCAACGCGAGCCGCGTCCGCCCGAGCCCAGGGGAGCTCCGCGTTGAGCTCAGCGCTGCCGCAACATCTCCACAGGGACAGGGACAGCAAAGCGCTTAAAAATCCTGCTGTCCCGCTCCTGCAGAATCCCGAGACTTTGCATCCAGCAGGATTTTTGGCCAGGGGCTAGCCATAATGACTAAAGCAGCTCCCTGTTCCATAAGATTCTTATCTAATCCTAAGATTTCAGTTGCATCCTTGAACCTCAAGAGATACACGTGCTAAGAGCACCCTTCCCACAGCTGTCTGAGGGACACATCTATGCACTGCCATTCCCGGGTGCCTGGAAGTGCTGTTGCACTCGGAGGCACGAGCTCTCCCCGGATGATGATGGTTGGGCCAGAAGTCTTCGGGCCTTGTCACTTTGGTGTTTGCAAGGGAAAAGCAGGGTTCGGTTGTAGACGTGGGACACAGAGTCACAACTTCACACCAGCAGGAACTGAGGTGCCCATGGGTGAACCTTGAAGCCCTGAGATCACTCCTACCTCCAGTCTCCATAAGGAGCTGGAATCAGGTAGAAGAATACAGCAACTAGCATTTTAGTAGATACTAGCAGATAATTAGGTAACTAGCACATTTCTGGAGTTTTTTAAATCAATGGAAATTGCAATAAACAAAGGCTCAGAGGAGAATGTTCACAAGATAGCATTTTTAGCAAGTACATCACAATAAAGTATTGATTCGAACTCTCATATCTATCAAGATAATGCCTGTGAAAACACATGGATCCATGCTGCTGAGGTTGAAATTAGTCACTAATATTTTCCACATTATTTTTCTGCCTTCTGGAAAAGTTTTGTTTTTTTTAAAAGGCCTTTAAAAATTGTTTGAAAGCATTCCTGTACTGTCACTAACCTGATTGAGCACCATCATCTGTGCTCCAGTGAAGGAAACAAAAAGAGAAAGTGAAAACAAGGAATAAACAAAGCGTTTAATTATAGGGAAAGAAAAAGGAGCTAGTCAAACGGGTTTATGAAATTTCTAGTTGTAGAAGTGGCATTGTGAAAAAAAAGAATTTGTGAAATCTACTTTGGTAGAATTAAAAATCAGTAAGAACAAAGGTGAATTCCTCTGCTACCTTCTTTTTGTGCTTCAGCAAGACATTTTAAAAACATTCAGTTCAGAGTGATGGTGATTGACCTTACTTCTTCCTCCTCCAAAAAATATATTAGAAAAAAATGAATACTGCTTAGCTCAAACATTTTATATTTTTCTCTCTTAAACTAGAAAACAGTAGGGAAAAACATTTTTTCAGATCAAACAATACAATGTAATGTATCTGAAACAAAATGTTTCAGTTTTGGCTTGCAGTAAATTTTGTGCTATTAAGAAACAAACATTTAACCAAATTTAGCCTCATAATATCTTGTTGAAATCAAAACATTTCCCTTCTAAAATTTCAGCAAAAAAAAAATGCCTGTTTTAATTAGGGAAAAGAAAACCCATCCTTTTAAGCTGCATCTAACTTACATTCAACACCAACTCACAAATAGTTTTTTGTCAATCCAAGGATGCCTTTTTTTTGGCACATCCAGTAAATGTTTTCTGAGCTCTGGTTTGTGTACAAACGGGCACTCTGGAGCCCTGATGTGCAGTTTTTGTGCTTGACTGTTACCACATTGTGAACGTCCCTGTCCGATTCGTGCTGCGGCCGAGAACCAGGCTGCCTTATGCCAGGTGCTGCAGGATAAAAATTTGCATTTGTATTAGCATAATTTTGGGCATCTCTGGTTTGTACAGGGTGGTATTCAACCACCAAAAAGATGGAGGAAACAAAATGCATTCCCTCAATTTTTCTTTTTTTTTCCTGGCATCCAGGTTCCTTGTTGCCTTTAGCAACTTATACTTGACTCCAAAGCTCTAACTTTGCTCCATGCTATCAATAGCTGAGAACAGCAGAGAGAGATGATCAACGCGAGATTATAATATCTGTTTTGGCTCTTCAGTGGCTCTGAAAACGTGTGAGTATGGTCAGGGAGATGGAAAATAATACGAAACACTCACTAACAGCATGTAGCATAGAAACTTAGAAAACCACTGTAGTCATTGACTCACAGATGGTCAAATGAACAACATGTTTCTATTCCTGTATTTAATTAAATCTTAATTATGCCACCAACAGGGTTCAAAACAGCATTATGAAACAGCTTGCATGGATACCAAAATATGATTGGCTGACGAGACTTTGAACTCGTGTAATTATCTTCCCCCAAAAGTGCACACGTTGGGTCTATAAAGTCTCTTCGCCAAACAGCCCATTGCACCACAGTACACAATTCAAAATAGACTCATGTAAAATATACTCAGTTAAAGCCTTTGAGCTGATAAACTGAGAGGTAGGGTTTAAATTAATGAAGAACCCAGTGGAGAGACCCTGGGAGTCATAGGGAACCTCCTCACGCCTCCAGCATGCTCTGGATCAGGCCTCTGCATGGAGGTTTTGCATCTTACCTTTGCTGCGGCCTGTGGATAAAATGGACCCATAATAAAATCAAGCAACACTAATTTAATTCTTCCACCAGCTGATCACGTGAGTTAATCGAAAACAGATGCTTGCAATATCCTTTTGAATCGTCTTTTCTTGTTGTTAAAAGAAGGCCCTTTATTGAAAAGAAATATTTTTGGAGGATTTAGAAAAAATTAATAGTTCAACAGCAACATTTTGCAAAAACTTCTCCCCAAAGAGTTTGGTTTCTGCAGGACTTCTCAGAGAAGGGGATGACGGGAGCTAGCGCTACCTTCTAACTTTAGCTCACCAGCCCAGACCCTTCAAGACCATTTCTTCTCTCATCCTTCAAGACCATTTCAAGCTGCTTTTTCAAGCTGTCCCTAACATTTCTCTCCAATCCCAGATCTGTTAGTAAAAAACATCCACTTGTCCAGACTACCATTACTCTTCTTTGGCATCTGATGTTCAGAAAGTCCATGCAACCTTTTCTCCGTTACGAGCACCACACACATGAAAGGACTATTATACCTGACAGCAAAAAGAGCATAGCATCAGAGATGCACCTATCTTACAAGCTGTAGGTTCAAGAAAAAGCATAAAAAGCATAAGAGTCAAAAAAAAAAAAAAAAAAACAGAGTTTATAAAGTTTTATCAAAAGGTTTGCCAGGGTGGTGAAGTTTTCTTTGGTGAGCACATACAGTCTTCTAGCCTTCCACCCTTGGTCTGCAAAGACATCTTTTCTAAGCAGAGCAATGTACTGGGGAGAAGGATAAAACGGAAAGGTCAGGTCATCACAGGTTTTATTGCTTTTCAATGAGGTATTAAAATTTAAAACATTCTGTTGAAAAATCACTAGAGAAAACGATGTGGTACATTTCATCACTGAGTACAAGAATTCCCTACACTTTCTTAAGGAGGTGTTTGGAGCACATTAACCAAGCAGCAAGGCTCAGTGGAAAGTATGAATTTTTAAAAAATTAAGAAAAAAATACTTCCCAAATCAGCTTTGTTGAAATTTTCTACCGAAGAGCAGAAACAGAAGGTTACATTTTTAGTGAAAATTACATGATGGCAATGGTTTTAATTTGAAAATTTTGGATTTTTCCTCGCTTCTTTGAATGCATTTTTAAAGCTGAGCGCAACTTTCTAAGGAAAGAAGACCTGTTGCACAAAAACATCCAATAGCGTTAAAAAAAAAAAAAAAAATCCAGTTTCGGGTGGAGCGGGGGAAGAGAGAATAGTTTCACTGGAAAACTATAATTCATTTGAATCTTTCACCCAGATTCCCTGTACTCAGAATAATTTACCCTTGAAAATATAAAGGTTCTTCATCAAAACGGAGAGTGGAAAACTCTTAGGATGGAAGAAATCCTGGCTTTGGATACCTTTTTTGCCTGACTCAGAGGGAAGGTAGACCACAGTATGACTGTGTCTTCTGGCACAAAAAGTGTCCCCATGCCGTACATGCTTTATGGGACTCAGCACTCCCCTGTGGTTTGCAAGGCTAGGGAGGGAACTCATCTCTGCTGCAACCTTGATAACCTAACAAAAGTACACACTACGAGATGTGGCTATGGAAGTTTCCTCTCCCTTGAATTTTTTCTTTTGAAAGGAAATATGACGCAGACCCATTTAGGAGATATTTGGCAGAATTCCCGTTTCCTTTAAAAGCCCACCAGATCTGTGGAGGGAGAATGTCTTTTCACAGTCTTTGCTAGCGCATCTTGATTTTCTACCTAATTGGATTACTGATTCATCTTCAAGCAGAGGAGAGTTTTTCTCGGACTTTCCTTTTTCCCCAGTGAGGCCTCACACTCCCTGAAATATCCAAAATCGCTGACACAAGAATCCTTCAAGAATCTAGGATCTTTCCCACTGAGTTACAAGCTGCCAAGGAGGCTATATTATAACAAAAGAAGTTTTTATATCCTCCTGTAGGCAGAATTCTGGAAACTACCATGAAATGTGCATTATCTGAAGTATATTTGTTGATGGTTAGAATCAACTTATTTAGGAAATTTCCAGCTGACATGTAAACACACTGTCGAGAAGGACAGAGACAGCAACTGTGATGCAGCCAGTGTCTAAACTCCTCTGGCCCCAGTCCTGGGGCTTAATATCTTAATAACTTGTCCTTATGAGTCACTGCAGCAAAGGAGCCAGAATTGCTCTTGTCACATTTGGTAAGTGGTCTGAAATGCAATCACGGACCGTGCAATGACTCAAAATGGGGATGGGGAGGATGAAACATCTCCATTGCAACAGAAATGCCATCACTTGCTAGGGACCTTGAAAAGTTAATTAAACATAACCAAATATTCACTGGTGACAGAAAGATTCATCAAACTGAAACTACCTTATGAAGCAGAAGAAGCCTCCATGAATGATTTCCGGACTGAAATGGGGTTACAGTAACAGCCTGGTTGACCCCTCCATCGCAGAGCTGCCTGGTGGCACCGTCACCCCGACCGTCCATTTCTCCTGGTCCTTACCACACAGTTGTGGTGGTTGCACGGGGTGCACAGGGGCAACAGGCCAGGCCTGGCTGCTCTTGGACAATCCATAAGGTGTGTACCAGCAGCTTTATGAGATGAAAGCATCCTGCAGGCCTACACGTCTTTAGGGTGAGTAGCATCACCACAACAGTAAAAGAAGTGGCAGACTCTGCATCTGTTGAAATCTCCAGCTCCAGACCAGTCACTTCTCTCAAATATTTTCTCAGTGCTTCCTACTGCAAAGGGGAGAGGAAAAGATTAATTCAGTGACAGTGGGCTTAATTTCATTCTGGTTTCTTTTTACTGGATAAACCAAGGACTATTCTTTAAGAGATTAAAAGGAAAATTGACCCAAGAAATAGTTTAAAAGGAAAGGAGGTGAGAGACACAGAACTAAAAATTTTAAGCAAACAAATCAATAGGCTCAAAACAGACATAAATGGACAAAGTTCTCCAGCTTACCATAAATATGACATCAGACTGGGTGATCAGACAGTCCCATTTGATATTAAGCTTCTGAACATTTCCTTCATCAAATTGGTGAAGAGCACTCAGTTCCCAGAAGGACTGCCTGAATTTTCACCAAATCAGAAAGACTCATTGCATGCCAAACTTCAAAGCTCAGTTTTGCTCAGATTGTACAAACAAAGATTAGCAGTTTTTGCCTCCTGGTGATTTCTGCACGAGATATCAACCTGTAAAAATGAAATAAAAACAGACAGAGGATGGGAAGAGAAGTTTACTATTGGTAGCCCTTCTATTCAATCTAGAACCTGAAACCAAAGATGATGCCTTTCTTTTCCATTTTGAGCCTCACCACTAGCAATACAAAATTTTCAGACTGAATCATGGTCTAATTGCTGCTGCGCAATTCCATTATATACACTAAATTGCATTGTTTTTTCCTAAACAGCAGCTGATGAGGAACAAAAATATGCAGGAGCTAGGCATGAAATTCTGGGGGTGGACCACGCCAGCTCACTCCCTTCGCTTTTTGGAAATGTTAGATTCAGATGATGAGTTAACTCTATATTTACTAACGAGATGAAGAAAGAGCAAATCTGAAAGTAAATGGATACTAATTTGAAAGCAAGAAATCAGCTTTCTTCTGGGCAAAAGCAATATTTTTTACATACAAGTTTCACAGCGTAAGACTGAACTCTTACAGCGACTTTGCGGTCAACAAAGTGTTTGTAAAAACATCACCTTATGAGTCATCAGCTCTGTTCCCCGTGCACATTTACGGCCATATCTGCCAATCCCAGTGACTAAACCAGTCGTGGTGCTTTTATTTCTGTTGGAACCTCGGATTCAGGATCGCTCACAGAGAGGGAGCTACATTCCCCTCTGGCTCTCATCTTCACAGGACAGGTTAGCTAAAATCCTCCTCGCAAGATCAGATTATTGGCAAAGACAGAAGAACAGCAATGAAGGTTGCTACATCTCCCTCTTCAAGTCTCCCTCTTCTGCAGAGGAAAACTAAGGCTACCCAGAGAAGCGAATAAATAATCCCACCCAATACACCCTCCCCAAATAGCTTAGTATGATACCTTCATTTGAAACTCTTCATGAAAGAGGGGTTACAGGTGGAAAATTCCCTTTCAATTTCATTGCAAAGAGGTGGGTGAAAGAGGAGAGAGCACTGGTCAGGAGTGGGTGCTCCCCACTACATGTCTCGCTAATTCCTTTGACCCTCTTGTTCTCAATGGTAAAAAAAAATGGGAAAGAGACAGGAATGGAGTGAAGAAATACAGGAAAAAGTTATTATCTACTCCTTTTTTGTTTGTTTGCTTCTTTTTTGTTTTTTTTTTTAAGCAGTGAAGGAAATGAGTGAAAAAATTTGTCCCTAGTAATATTTTCCTCATTTTCTTCTAAACCTAGGAGACTTTTATGTAAGCGTTGCAAAAACAAAGGCATCTGAAAGCTTCGGGATTATCCAAAAGATAAGAAACAAAACTAGAATGAAGCAAAACTTCTCTTCATTTCAAATTTAATTATTCTCTGCAAAACATGTAAGGGAACATAAAGTGGGACTTAAACATTAATTTAAAAATTAAAAATGGAGATGAATCAACAATGCATTACTTCCTTCTTGCTTTGAAACACTGAGGGGAAAATACTGAAAGCTATGATTTCCCCAAAATGATCATTGTGTTTTACTTGTATTTTCCAGCAAAACAAAACAAAGCAGTACAAATCTTATCAGTAACATGTTTTGGTCTCCGCTCTCCAACAGTCTCTTACTTTTAACCCAAGAGATTTCTATTTGGGTCAAATGTATAACCAATTGGCCTCTTTCTACAGCACAAGCTTTAGCCTATCATTTCTCAGGTTAGAGCTGCATTTGGCAAACTCTGTTAGGGCTGGCTGGTAAGACTAAATTTGAGGACAATCCATATTCCCTACGAATTAGTTGGTCCATTCCCGGTAACAACAGCCAAGCTATCAAATGCGCAACAAAAGCAGCCCACTTAATAACGATATTTAATGATATTTAAAACATACAGCACAACAAAATGCCCCACGTTTCCGTAGCTTCGCTCCTGCCTGTTGCTGATATGTCCTGCATTACAATGAAAGCATTAGCACACGTTGTATTGCCATCCCCTCCCCCTTTTCCTTCCCTCCACATGGAAGGATTTCATCATATGTCTGCTCCAGCCTGATTTTGGTATTCGTCTATGCTTATGTGCCTGACAGATGTTTGCCTGCAAATTTCTAAATCAATCTGGGCCGGCCTCGCTTTGCTCCCACTGCTTTTGTGAGGAATTTTGCCCCGTCTGTGTCAGGAGCACAGCTGCCCGCCTTCTCCTGCCTCCTTTCCCTTCAGTTAGGTAAACCAGTGGTGGGAAACAAACTGCTTGGGAACATGCAATGGGGGGAAAACCCACCCCATGGCATTTCCTACATTCTCCCGGTCTTCTGCCAGAGAGCAAAATAAATGTGCCAATACAGAGATCCCTGAGCGGGCAGCACTCTGACAGCTCTGTTCTGACCCTCATGTCACACAAGCTAAGCAAATCCCTCCAGCACCAACATCCCTCAGCACGTTCCTGCTCCAAGTCCATATCTGCCGACCGAGGGCTGAAGGTAAGGGTCTGGGAACCTTGCAACTCTTAAGCCACTCTGAGCCCATCTGCCTAGTTGATCAAAGTTCTCAACTAGTTGAGTTCTGCTGTTTGCAGGGCCATGCCATCTCAAGGAAAAGCATCAAAGGCTCTTTCTCCAGATCAATTCCCAGTTTGCAGAGGTTTTATGTTAAAATCTTTCTTCATTCCTATCCATATAAGCAATTTTCCTTCATCGAGGAAGAAGACATTATTAAAAGAGCAGTCACACTTTGAGGTTTTCAAAATTATTCAAGTGAGGTCAGACTTCAGACACTTCTTTTGTTATAGTTGATATAAACAATATTGCCTATAGTCTCTTGTTTTTCCCTAAGTAAAACTTTTTATGCCTTCAAAAGCTCCCTGTAGGAAGTTCTCAATTTCTTGGAATGATGTTGTTTATTTCTGAAAAACTTTTTTTTTCTGCCTGAATTCTACTGTTTGACAAAATAGTAACATGTGCTTCCACCAAAAAAAGGTATCACTTGGAGAAAAACATGGAGCAAGTCAAGTTACAAAGCAGCTCTGAGATGTGATTGCACAACACGTAGTGAGATGCTGAGGCTCAGAACTTTGACTCATAAGCTATAAGGTGTCCCAGCAACCCAACCAAGGGTTCAGAAAGTGCCATTTGTGGTGCCACGCTGCAGCAAGTGACTCTTCATTAGCCAGGCAAATCTCGGTGCCCAAGATGATGCTGGCCCTGAACAGACCAAGTCAACGAAGTGTTTCTATTACACTTTCCAAGGTTGCTCTTCTGCTATATTTTTGGTGCGGCTTCTTTCACTGCAAAGAGAAGACTTTTTAAATGAATAACCTGCTTCTTTGGCGGCTGTGTCTGAGGAAATGCAATGTACCTGATGCTTGAAAGACACTTTGCATGGAAATCAAGGGGTTTTTTTGGAATTTTGGGTCAAAAATGTTTGACCTGCCTCTTGGTGTGATCACAGAGAATAAAGGGTGCCTAAAAGTATTCCACTAATTTCATTGGAGGCACTGCTCATTTGTGCCCCCCTCACTGCAGAAGAAAAATAGAAAACAACCAAGCAGATGTTGAGAAAGAGTGAGGCTGGCTGGGAGGATAAATCGTCACAGAATCCTTAATCAAATTCAAACACTCCAGGAGGTTATGTAAGCTGTCAGGAAAGGTGTTTTCAAGGAAATTCAGCCAGACATCACTGAATGAGACAGCCCAGGCTACCCCTCAGGAGCAGGAGCTCTTTTCTATGAGCAAGATGGTAAAGGAATTTAATAGACTGGGGATCCTCCCAGATCCTATTTTTTTTACCTCTCTAGTCTTTCCACCAGTTGACAGGCTAGCAGGTCTTCATGCTTGGATGTGACAATGATCCCACTGAAAGCCAATGGCATCTCCCATTCTGTTTTCCACCATCCTCAAGGAAAACGCTTATCACACTTCTTTACTCTTCCCTTCCAGTCATCCGAGCAATTCTGGGAACCCTTGGGGGTATTCATCAGCCAGTCCTAAAACTGGGATTTCCTAGCAGTGAAAAAATTAGAGAAGAGACACAATAAATTCCCTGCAGGCACATCTACTGTCAGAGACAGTGGCAATTTCTACGGATAAGATCCCCTAATATTTATCTTTCTAAATAACAGACTGCTTGACAGAATATTGAAAATCAAAGCTTTGAGTTCACCAGCTTATCACTTTTTCAGGTATATTCCACTGCATCATAATTATACAGATGGCTCTGTCACAAATGCAAAAACAATGGCTTCAATGTCCTGTCCATATACCAAATGTAAAGTCAGTTTATACAAAGAGGTTTCAAGTCCTATTTCCTCCATGTGTTATTTTTATGCATCTTCCAGGGAAATGAAACTGGAGAATTCAAATTTAATCAGTTCAGGATATGGAGCACTATTAAGTCTTCAAAAGATAATCAAGCAACAGTGACGGATCAAAGACCTACAAAAATATTGCAAGAAATTATTGGCCCTTTAGGAAACTGAGACATGACAAATGCCTACTGGAATCGTACTTTAGCCCTCTTGTGAGGGCAGAATTATTAAAGGTTGCTGCAAAGCCTGCTGAGAGCAACATAAAGATTTCTGCTGACTTTGCAAGTTCTGGATCAGACCATAGGTAACCTGATGAGAACATAGTGGTACCAATGGTAAATTTCGTCTTAGTCAAAAGAGCAGAAGAGAAGGAAATGAAAAATCACAGTAATATCAATGCCAGGAAAAAAAAATCACAAAGCTCCACAGGTAATGAAAAAGTTGAGGGAGGTTCAGCCTGAGGACAGGTACTCTTCATAGCTCCCCTCCTTCAACAATTATAAATACAAGTTGAAAGAACTTTGAGCAAAAACACACACACAAAAAGCAAAACTTTGCAGTCCACTAAAGGGTGTGTTGCCCTTCCTCATGGCAAACCCTATCAGTGCTTTTCTCTGCTGTGGCAGAGACTGCAAATATGCACTGATATAGTTTTAATCTAAAGACTGAAAAACCTGGAAATCCAACCACAGCCTTAGGCAAGCTGCTGTTGCCCACTTCACCTCCTGAATTGGGGTTGCTCCTGCAAGGGATTTGAACACATGCAACACTCCTAGAACTTCAATGCAATGACTTGAGTGCTTCAAAGTTGACCATACAGGATGCCATTCTCCCCTTGGACACTAAGATGGGCACCCAGTCTTGCAATGCATCTTAAGGCCTCACCAAAAGAAACAATTCACACGTATACTGCCCATCCAAGGTGCTGAAGTTAGGACGTGGGCTGGGTTGGAAAATTATAGCCTGCCTTCTTAGAGTAGGGCTGGAGCATCATTCCTACCATCCAATTCCAACACAGCAAGGCTCAAGATAATAGCAAGTAAGTTGTTCCTGTGCAGTGGAGACACAACAGAGCAAGGCACTAGTGGCAGCTAGGAAGCAAGCAGAAGGATATCCTGCCTCTTGGATGCAGCAGGCCTGGGGGCCAAGAGATGAAATATCTACTATTTCACCCAAACATGCACCTTCCCTGAAACCACAAATACTCATGGATGTTCCCCCTACTGCTTTACAGAAATGCTCTTCCTGTGTCTTTGAGGGGTACAAGTTTTCCCCTGATAATTTAATTACCAGAACTACATCAGGCTTCAGCTACTACATGCTCCTCATAACAGCTTCCAGGTCTGTACCACAGGGTATTTTCAATTAGACCTAGGTCAGGAGTGCTTGAGAGTGCTTCATCATACCCCAAAAGACTATATGGTCTACACAAACAGAGGCCATTACTCTTGAGAAAAGGACCACTTTATTGCTCCTTTCTGAAGTAACAGTTCAAAACCAATGTTAATGTTTTATGACATTCTTTGGTTGCTTTCGTTTTTTAAAATCTACACACCTTAAGTTTTGAGAGGCTGTTTGTTTGGGTTGGGTCTTTTTTTACCCAATTGCTTTTCAAAGACATGATGGGCTTTCCTGCTTTTCCTCTCCAGATCTTAATAGGAATGTCAAGCCTAGTTTCCCCTGGATTTGCTGAGGGTCCCAGAAGTGGAACCTGATCTTTTAAAGTCCAGCTGAGTCTTTAACAAAACTATCTTTTCTCCCCAAAGTTTATTCAGGTGCTTGAGTTAAACAGGTGTTAGTAAAGACAAAGAAAAGGCAGAAGTTTTAATCAGGCTAAGAAAAATAATTTTCCTCTCTGCTCAGTCTGTTTGCTTGAATATTCCCTCTAATGCTGTAACTGTAGCTAGCTGGTGATCTTCCCCCATCGCCCCTCCCCTCCCATGGAAAAAATCAACATTTTAGCTGCAAATTAAATATCCAAATGAAAAAAAAAAAAAACAGCTAATAATTAAGCAATTTGATCTGGATGTGCCAGCCAATTGCTGGAGCAGAATGCCAAGGGTGAAATCCTGTAGCTTTCTGTGTCCACTCCAGCTGTGGACAGGCAACCTACATGTGGTTGATATGACATGACACAGCATTGCTTACCTTCATAGAGGGGCAGGCACTACTCTCATGGGGCCTTAGTTAGGCCCATGTTTTTCAAACAAAAAGCAATAAGGAGGCTGGTGGCGAGGAGACCAGATCTTGTCCTCCTGCTATGGAAATATCCCTAATACCTAAAGGTACAGAGGGAGCACAGGGTAATTCTGATGGGAAAAAAACTAAAAGGAATTAAAATGTGAAAGAAAATGAATAAGACATGAACAGCATGTATGCTTTTTGGAGCACATGTTTCTAGAAAAAGGGAAGACCGATAAACATTTTATTTTTTTTCCATCAAAGCACAAGAGAACAACCATGATTTGGCTCAAAACTATCATTTGAGGGTTTAGGCAGAAGGTATGGGTCTCTGTTTTGTGTATGAATATAAAGGAAGGTTCAGTCCAGTATCTTGTGTTGGCCTAGCATTGGTGATGACCCAGGAAGTAGAGACCTTCCCTTAAGTTCCAGAAACCCTGTCCCATGATGCCACTATCAGGCTGATGAGGAGTGAGAATATTTTAATATCAAGACTTCGCACTGTCAGGAAACATGATGAATGACCTGGCACTCAGCTGTGACTCATCTGGTTCATCAACAAGTACTACTAATGAGCTGTCCAGTCTTCTTTATTCAGAAGACACAGCAACAAGATACATGGGCACAAATATGACTTTGCAGTAATTGTGGGTTTCGAGGGGGTAAAAAGAGTGTGTGGGCACACACTGTGCCCAGCATACACAATGCTCAAGAAAACATGACCAAGCCCCAAGGCTGCACTGAAACCAAGAGCCAGAAAAAAAAGACAAATTGTAACAAGCAGCCACAGCTTTCACCCTACACTCCTGTCCTTCAGAGGTGGCTATGGAAGGAACTAAGACAAGAAAGTCAGGGGCTTTCAGTGCTGCTCCACAGGATCAGTATTTTCATTGAATCAGTTCTACAGCTCCATAGACTAAAAAAGAGCAGCACTGGACTGATGAAGTCAGTCTCTGCAGACTTTTTTTGTAATCCCAGACAGAGGATCTGCCAAAAGAATCCGGAGAGAAGAGACCCTCTCTTCACAGACTGTACAGGGGCGATGAGAGAAGTCAGTGTCCCCAAAAGAGGCAATGGCCTTGCTGAATTCTCCTCAAGCAATAATCTGCACCTGCACTGCTAAAGTCAACCAAAGCTCAGTCTCAGGAACAAGTCCTAGAACCTCATCTCCTGAAGAACAAGATGACAACCAACACTAAAAAATAAAAAATGGAAGCCAAACTTGACGTTCTTATGAAAGTTCCTGTCTCAAACTGGGTGTTGTAATCTGGAAAACGGGCAGGAGCCTGCCTAGCACTGCACAAATTCCTTTGAAATGGCCAGGCTGGTTTTGCATGCGCCTTGATGATGATGGAAAACACTTCCTACACAACCTAATGAGTCTGGAGAGGGAGAAGAAAAGTTGAGGAGAACAGAATACTTTGCATGCTTTGATTTTCCAGTTCATGGAATAATATTTTCATTTTTCAGCGCCCAGTTTTAAGCTACAGTTACTAGGGCTGCAGCCACAATTAATATTTCACCTTCCAAAAAGAGGAAAATATCTGTGTTCCCTGTGAATTCTCAGGGACACGTTCCACTTTGATCTGCAATTAGTGGTAGCCTAGGGTAAATGATCTAAAATAGAAATGTTATTTTTGGAATCATGATAGCTACTACATTTTATTCTCACCCCAAAAAACTGCTTCTGCTTCTGCTTTTGCTTTATATGATTATTAAAAATAGAATCCACAATTACAATGCCAGTGCATTTTGGTTTCTTCCTACGGCAGACACGCTATCTTTCCAGTGCTACTGACATGGGAAATTACATGGTTTTCTAATCTTGCCAGCAATCAACACTAGTCTTGAAACACTGCACTAAGCATTCAAGTCAGGACTGTATCTGGTCTAAATTATCCTCATTCTATTGATGACGGAGCTTGGACTACGGGGAGCTGTGAACTGGTCCTCTGTCTGACAGATTAATGTCTGAGTGCCTGATCCAAAACCTGATGAAGTCGCTGCAGATCTCGCTTCTTATTTTGGTGGGATTTGGATCTGAAATTTAGGCCTGGATTTAGCATATGCTTAACTTTAAACACCTGCCTATGGCCCAAGGAAGTCAATGTGAATCAAGCGCACCTCTCCCTTGCGATGCATGCTTAAGTGCTTTGCAGAATCTCAGTGTAGGTTAGAAAAGCCATGAATTATACAACATACTAGCAATCTGACTCACCACGTATACTTTGAAAAAGCCTAGAAGAGGTAGAATAAAAAAAATAGCTTTTGCAAGTCATAGGCTATACCAAAGCTTGGCACTTTCAGTTTAGTAAAGGAGATGAACAAAGCCCCTTGGGCAGTCTTTTTTCCTGCAGAAAGAGATGTCCACCTGGGCAATCACCAAGTCTTTTCCTTCTTCATTTTCTATCTTTATCCTGTAAAGACTTCCCTAAAAGAAGTCCTCATTTCCAGCATCCTCATGCATAGAGGTGAGGAAGCCAAATGGATCAATCACGCCAATCACGCCAAATAATATCAACTCTAGCCACCAGAAGATAACTTCCACCTTTCCCTCTGGCGTCCGCACACTCAGCTGCCCAAGTAACACCTTTGCAAATCAGAAGCACCTCTTGAACTTGACCACATTGGTTGTCCGGATAAGTAAGCAATAGGACACCCTGTTCCGAGTTCAGCCCTCCTTTGCTTGTGCATGCTTATGTGCTGCTCCAAGGGTTTCATAACTGAGAGAGCAGAAGAGTGGGCACATCAGCTGGTAACAGTTCAGAAACAGATGTACATTCCTGCACAAAACTCCAACGTTAGCATATCCAATTACTCTGAAACAGCGCTCCGCTCCAACCATCTTATCCCTAAAGCCTTCTTCTCCTTACCTCCTGCTCCTCTCACCGCTTCTTTGCTTTTGATTATGAACTTGTCATGCAGGGTCTGTCCTTAGGGAAATGTCCATTGCACCACGTCTGCAGTTCCAGCTGCTGGAACTCAACACACAGAATAGCGAAACAAAGTCCTCAAAGAGTGACTCCTCCAAGAGCACTAAAAATGACTCCTCTTGCAAAGACAGCACGTGAAAAAAACTGGTGGATGCTGCACAATCCATGAGGAACTACCCCTTTTTCTAAATCACAGTAAAGACAAGGAAAAAAATCAGTGCAACACAGTATACTGGACTGTATACTGTACAAAGGACACAGTACCTGGACACAGCAGAGGCCACACACAGCTGGATGAGCTTTGCACATCTAAAGGAAGAAAGGATGCTTTTCTCTAGAGTAGTAGGTAGACAACAAGGCAGAAAGCACAGCAGCATCTTTCATATTTCATACTGCTCCTAGAGATTTACATCCTTGGCAGATCCCTCAAATGAAGGTGAACTGGAAGAGTGGTCAGTGTTGGGATCTCCAGGGCTTTGAAAATCTATCCCACTTATTACCTGGGCAGCAAACCTTTCCGTGCTTCACTGGGGACTAGGGAGAAGGGCAGCAGGTAACCGACCCCCAGACACTGTCCTCCACAGCTCTTTGCTGTCACTGCCAACAGGACAAGTGGACTACAGACTTTAAATTGAAAACAGCCACTAAATTGACAACAATCATTTTCAACTGAGAAAATAACAAAGTCTAGTCAATGTTTATTGTATTCTCCTGTTTTTTAGGATAATGATAATACAAGAATATTAACATCATAATTAACGTTACAGTTATTTTAGAGTGGCATTAAGCTTTCACCAGAACTGTCTCTTTTCTATATCACAGTTATTTCATAACTTCTTTCCTGCCTTGCTGTGTAACAGAGCCACACTCACCATCCGCCTTTGCAAGGAGCTCAGGGGAGCTGGGGAACATGGTACCTTTGCACCACATGGCCCTACCACAGACCTTCCCGAGCCCCTCTTCCTTCAGGAGACCCAGATCACGTTTCACCAGGCTCTGCGCACGAGGAGACTCGGCCTTTGATCTGCTCCAAGGGAAGATATTTGCAGTATTGTCAACACCGCACTTCGCTCTGGCACTAAGTGCTGCTGAGGGACTCCGTGGCCGTAAAGCGCGCGCACGTACGCGGCAGCTCGGGAGCGATCCGAGTCGGAGCCGGGCTTATAGACTTTGTAATTGTGATACAGCCTCGTTTCACCATAAATTTCCTCTAACGAAGCCTGCCTGAAACTAAAAAGCTTTGCGCGTTCGGAGGTTACGCACAGCAAAGGCCCCCTTAGGGAGAAACTGTGCGGCGCTTTGTCGTGCAAGCAGTGCTGCAGGCTGCTCGCAGAAGCCAGGCAGGGGGCTGGGGCTGCTTGCTTATTTATTTGATATAGCCCCAGCGTGCACAGGAACGGGAGGAAAAGGCGGCTGTGCAAGCCAGGCTTATGAAACCAGTTATCCCCATGCCAGCCTACAAGCAGAGCCTGCACACAGGACTCCACCAGGTGGGCAGATGCCGTTTGCCACCACCGTGTGCTCTAGCAAGACACCCAGAAACCCTCAGCGACTTCGGGTAACACACTCTGTGCACTGGATTTGCATTGACTCATTTGCACTCAGCTCTGCACAGTGGCTTTGAGCAGCCCTGTGTCCTCTGCCACACAACCAGCCTATGCAAATCCATTGCAGTTTGCCACCATAAAGTTGGTGCAAGCAAGCAGAGGACCCAGTCCCGTTAATAGCTGACCTGTTTGCTCAGGAGATCTTGCTCTGTGCAGTTGGAAAAGCAGAGATTCCCCTCCAATCTTCAGCGCCGGCTTCCCTAGCACATTGTGTGATGGTTTCTCTTAATACTTGGGAATGATCACAACGACTAGAATAGAGGACATTAAGTACAAAACTGAATGCAAATTAATTGAATGCAAATTATGAAGGCGGTTTATGCCCTCAGAGGTGGACTTTTACATTGACACAGTAAAACCCAAGGACGGTTTATTTTGCTTACGGGACGGGAGCGGAGCCGCTACCACCGTTAAGCGCCGTCGTTCCTCACCCTGCTCTGGCTTTGTGGAGCGCGACCGCAGCGTAAGCGGCACGAGCGTCCGCCGGGAGCCTCAGAAACGCCGGCTCGAGGGCCTGAGCGCGAGGCACCCGCGCTGCCCGGCCCGGCGGGGTCTTAAATTGGATTAAAAATCTATTTGCAGAACTGCTTTGCCTTCCGACTTCTGTGCTGCACCTGAAAACCTTTCCTTTTGAAAGCAAACACAGGCTGTCCCCAGGGGCAGCCCGGGGAAGTCTTTCCACTATAAACATTACCTACCCGTAGTAGAGTCAGCCCCGGGCAAGCCAAAATTCCTTCTCCTACCAAAAAGCGCTTTCCAAACAAGCCAGACATTATTTTTTCCATTAATGAGTGTTGATACCTACTGGAAAACTTCGCAAAGCAACCTCCTCCAAACTAATTCTTCGCATTCAATATCTACGTTTTACAAGCTTCTTTGGTCCTTTTTATAACAAAAAATATTTATTGAAAACATGATCTTTGCTGCTCAGCAATGCGTCTGCTCCTGCAACTTCGGCTTTAACTGAAATCAGAGGTCCAAATCTGACTTTACTCAGCACTAACTCCACAGAAGCGAGCAGAGTTTTTCCCACATTTTCCCTGGTGTGATGGAGAGGAAAAATAGATCCCTCCTCTTCTGTTGGATACATTAGAAACCTTGTAAGTACTGCTGCAGTTTCTATGCCCCAGAATAGCACAGTTCCAACAGCGGGATATACTGGGGGAAAAATAACCTACCTATCTCAGGTCTTGTTCCCCAAAAGTATTTAGTTTTTAAGGGCAGAGTAGGGGGAAAGGGGGGGGGAAAAATTGCAGGTGGATGGGCTGGATGTCTGGATTCCCCAGTGTTTTATGGAAACCGTGGACTGCTTTCTGGATGACCCATATGTTGGGTCCTTCTGGGTTTGCCCAGGAGGGTCCTTCCCCATTGCCTTGTCCCATGCCAATGGATACAGTGCTTGGTTATCCCGCTCCGGGCCCGGTGGGGACTTGGCTCCCCGAGCTCCGAGCGCCCGGAGAGCAGCTCAGCACCCCGGAAAAGCCCAGGAGCCCCCTTCCCGGCTGCAAATCCTCACTTGGCCGCGGGGTGCCCGGAGGACGGGGGGCGGCCGCAAGCTCATCCTTTATTCGAGGTGCATTCCCCGGATTTTCGTTAAGTGTAACATAAAACTGTGAAAGTTTAGCAGGGGAAAAGCTTTCCTCCCACTGACCTGGCTGGCCAATCAGGAGGGAGCCCCGCACCTCCCTCACTTCTGACAACTATTTAGCAACTGAGCTCAGCTAAAGTTTCCAAAAAGTTAGAATAACTTCCTCTCTCGGAGACCTCAGGTTTTTTTTTTTCTTTTTTTTTTTTTTTTTTTTTTTTTTTTTTTTAAACAACCAA
>JAVCKT010021509.1:41922-75577 GCA_032273925.1 Rhynchotus rufescens
AAAAAGAAAGAAACAACCCTCCTGTTTTTTTTTCCCTTTTTCTTTCTTTTTCTTTTTTTCCAAAGGATCTGTCTCAGGAATTTAAAGCACATTTAAGACACACACACACTCACATAGCGTAAGGAGGGGGGGAAAGCCTCTTCCCCTCCCCTTCTTGCAGAAAGCATGGAAGAAAGCTCCAGTTCTCCTGTTTCCCCTGTGGATAGCTTGGGGACCAGCGAAGAGGAGCTGGAGAGGCAGCCAAAGAGATTTGGCAGGAAGAGAAGATACAGCAAGAAATCCAGCGAAGATGGCAGCCCCAACCCAGGGAAGAGGGGGAAAAAGTCTAGCCCCAGCTCCCAGTCCTATGAAGAACTCCAGAGCCAGCGGATCCTGGCCAACGTCAGAGAGAGGCAGAGGACTCAGTCGCTCAACGAAGCCTTCGCAGCCTTGCGGAAAATCATCCCCACCTTGCCCTCCGACAAACTCAGCAAAATCCAGACCCTCAAGCTCGCCGCTCGGTATATAGACTTCCTCTACCAGGTGCTACAGAGCGACGAGATGGACAGTAAGATGACGAGCTGCAGCTACGTGGCCCACGAGCGGCTCAGCTACGCCTTCTCCGTGTGGAGGATGGAGGGCGCGTGGTCCATGTCGGCCTCCCACTAGCCACCGCCGGCGCACGCGAGCGAGCGAGGCGGCCGCCGGAGGGGTAGGTACCGCTGCCCCGCACCCCGGGGCTGCGGCGCGCGGAGCCCTCGCGCCGGCGCGTGGGGCTGGGCGCCACGGGCGCGTTGGGGATGGGGCAAGGGGGGGGGCTGTGAAATTTGCCAGAAAGTGGTGCTTTGGGGAAGGATTTCTTAATTTTGTTCGGGGAAAAAAAGTATAAAAGAGAGATAGAAAAGCCAAGGGTAGGAGAGCCTGCCAAGGGGATCCGGATCAGCTGCCCTAAGAAACCCAGTGCCGGGCGCCCGCATCCTCGGCCGGCGGCCCCGGGGCGCTGGAGGGGGACCCGGTCCCCTCTCTGCTGCCTTCCCTTCGAGGACATGGGCTCTGTGGGCACAAAAAGTGACTGGAGGCAGCAGAAACCCCCGTCCCGTTTCCGTCCCCTGCAGTTTCCCTTCCCCAAAGGCTCTGCTAGGCTGCAGCGGGTTTCGGCTTCACTCCGAGCGCTCGGCTCTTCCTCATCCTTTTCCACTGCCGGAAAGCGACTTCCTCTTAAGGCTGCTGTTTTAATGTGCTGGGGGAAAAAAAAGAGGGGAAAAAAAAGGCTATAAAGCCAAGATTTTAACGACACCTCCGGCTCATTAGGCAGAGCAGCTCTGCAGTTCATCAGGCGGCGTTGCGACCGGTGCCGGGCTGGGGCTCGGCGCGCGGGGCAGGCGCCGGCGCCCCGTCCCGCACGAGGAGTGCCGTTTGCAGCTGCGGACCCGCCACCTCGAACTCGCCTCCCATAGCACAGCACACGGGGCAAAAACGAGGCGATTTCCTCGTGCGGGGGCTCGGTGCCTTAAAGCCGAAAACAAAATTCACCCCAGCCCATCGGGCGTTTTTATAGTGTGTGTTTTTTCACTTGTAAAGAGACAAATCCATCTTTGTTTGATCCAAAATAAACGGCCCCCGGTTAGGAGCCTTGACACAATAACCGGGGGTTATTTGAAAAAAGCCATGGAGTGTTCAGGGGAAAAAAAAAAAAAAAGAAAAAAGAAAAGAAAAAGGGACTTACTGCTGGTGTAAAATGCCAGGCTAAAAACCATTCTGGAAACCACTTAAACACAGACTTTTCGCTCGCGTCTTGAATCATTCTGCATTTTAGGGCTGCAATAAAAGTTTCCGTGCATTCTTCTAGGAAGCCCCCAAAAGGTTAGTTTAAGTAATAATAATAATAATTACTCTAGCCATTGCATGCTTTCAGGAAATTAAAACTGTCTGCTACTTTGTTTTGTTTAAATAGGTGACTCTGCTGGCATTACCAGCATTTTTATGGGCATTTCTAGCATTACCATTTTCATGCACCCCATGCCCTAATTTCAACTGTAAAAAGACCAAGTCAAGCTGCTTTTCCGAAAGATAAACTCCCTGTTTATAAAAGTTAGTGCCTTTTCCCATGCTAATCCAGCTAGAAAGGCTGCAGCAAATAGATTAAAAAAATACACGCACACAAAACCCAGGCTTCTTGTCAAAAGACAGATGTAAAATGTCCCAAACACATATTTCTTCAGTAGTTTAGATTGGCCGCATACTAAAGTGCTGTGATGGAACAACGCATTTATTCTGTTGTTTCCTAAATGATGTGCTGCCATTAGCCAATGATTTCAACTTTTTTTTAGTTTTTAATCTATTATCTGATACATATCTGTTCTTCTGTTTCAGACAGCACTTTAGGGGCAAAAACCTGCTTTTTTTTTTTTTTTCCTAAGCGCTTTTCAGAGTCACTGTCAATGGGATTACGACCAACACTGTCCTGACAAGGTGGATGTTATATGTGGACCCTGGGAAACAGCTCCTTCATAAAAGAAACTCGGGGCAACGTTTTGGGGCATGTGAAAGCCATGAAAGAGGGGCAGACCCGGGCGCGCTTTCCGCTTGCCCGGTGGCAAATTGTGGGAAATTGCTATTTGGTGCCTTTTCTGAGACGCAGCTCCCAACCCGCTGGATGGAGGTGTGTTTTCGCGGGGCGTCTGCCCTCCCGCTGAGGGAGCGGGGTGTCCCCTCGCGTCACCCCGAGCCCCCCGATGTGCCCCGCTCACCTCGTGGTCCTCGGCGCCCGGGCGCGTGTGCACCGCGCGTGCGGTCGCGCTGTTGAAAACGCTGTTGACAAATGGCCTGGTGCGGTGCGGTGGGGTGTCAAATTCTCTCGCGTATGGCAGCGGGAAGCGTGGCCGCCGGCGGGGGAAAAACGGGCGAGAAACGCACGGAAAGGGGCGAGCGGAGTCACGGGGGTGGCCGGTGCTTCTGCACCCAGCGGTGCCTTCGGGAGCGGGGATCTGACCCTGGTCAGGGTGGCAAAAAGTCCTTTAGGAAGTGGCTGCGTGAATTCAGGAATTCCTGCGCTTCTTAGGCACCGGTAAATGCCATGAATTTGGGGTGCGTGCAAAGCAATGGGGATTTCCTTGGGGCTTTTTTTTTTTTTTTGGAAGGAAAGAGGCAAGGGAGGATTTCTCTTGGACGGGGCTATCATTGCCCTTCAGCCGAAAAATCAGAGCAGCTCTTTGAGTAGAAAAATCAGAGTTTGGGAACTGGTAAAACGCTGCCCGACCTCCAGCAATGCTAGTAGGCAACTTGTGCTCACCTCTGTGCAGGCAGAAGCTTTCCTGTTCTGCCCTGGGTAGGTAAAGACTCCCTGGATCCTGTTGTTTCCAGAGGACAGGCACAACTCCTCACTTCCATTGGCGCACCAGGCTGTCAGATGCTCCAGCGAATGCCTCCCCGTGCTTCTTTTCCCCATCTCTGCCCTCTCACCTCCACCACCTGCGCTCCTTGCCTCGCAGCCGCCCTTTCCATTCCCTTCCGTACGTCCAAATCCTCTCAGCTGCACAAATATCGGGATAACAGAAAATAGGGATTTTGCCTTGCTTTGTGCCCCTCACGGAGGAAAAGCCGCCTCTAATCAGGATGCCAGGGACGGCGGGCGTAAAAGCCGGCACCAAAGGGAGCAAAGCCGGAGAAGCGGCAGCAAAGCGCGAATAGTGACGGAGCACGAGACCGTCCGGGCCAGCAGAACCCGTTTTCCATTTCCGCTGCTGTCCGTGGGCTTTGCAAGGAGCTGTTGGCTTTCCACGGGCTGGTCCTTGGATTAATAATACTTTTGCCATCGTTCTGCCTTCGGAGAGGCGAGGGCAACGCACGCGTGCGGGATGCGGCACTCTTAGAACTGATCCTTAAGAGATCCAGGGCCTTTTCCAGAATAAAACATTAGCATCCTATTTCATTTTGTCCTCAAAGAAGCAAACAGATGTTATCTTTGCTGGTCCTGGGAACAACCTAATTCTATAGTTTATGAGAAGTCTAGAGTTAGCTGGGGGTGTTGTGACACTGGAAATAAGCCCTTCTTTGTCCCCAAAGCCCTATTTTTTTTAATACGCATCCTTCGAAAATGTAAATATGCTTCCTTGACTGGAAGGATTGTAAAGTTTGGTATTTACATTAATAGGTTTATAGGGTGGGTTTATTTTTTTTTTTTTTTTTTTTTTTTTTTCATCTCAGTGCATTTAAAAGCCCAGCAAAATGCATTTCGGATCTTCTGTTTACGTTCCTGTCTTTTCCTGGGAAAGGATAAATCTGTCGCACAGCACACACCAAACGCGTAGCACTCAGCCAGCAAAAGCTCGAGCTCAGAGACCCTTGAAAGAGAGGGTGCAAGGAAAATTCTCGAGAGGAAACCCAAATGCAAAAGGCAAATCCGCTGTGGACTATAGGCACATAAACTGGTTGCCGATCGGAGGCGGTTAGAGACACGCACGGAGGCTGAAACGCTGGATCAGAACTAAAGGATCATGCAGAGGAGCAGCAGAAACATGTTGTTACTTAATGCGCCGCAGCCAGCGCGGTGGTAAAAGTCCTGTCGTGACAGATGTGCATTGAAGGGTCATTAAGGGAACAGTAAATGCATACATTTTAGCTAAGTAGACCTAATTTGTCTCCAAATTAGTCATCTCCACGCTGGTCGCCTGCGCGGAGCAGCTCCAGTTCTAAGAGCTTGGGAGCTTGGGCGTTAAAACCAAAGGGAAGGTTGCAGCTCCTTCTGAGCAGCCACTGCCCTTTGCATCCCTGCCTATGGTGCTTGTCAGGTGTATTTGACACAGGCACAGGTAATGGCAATAAATTAGCCTTAAAGATCTACTACAGCTTCAGAGCAGGGACAGACCCTGCAACCACAGCTGAAATCTCTTCTGGGGACATTCCTTGTCACTCTTTCCTCCTGGCAATGTAATTATTTTTATAGCCATACTTTCTGAGAATCATTTCCATGTGGTTCGGCAGGACTTTGAAATCCCCGAGCCTGAAGCCTACAGAATTTATGCCTCGCTGCAAGCCTTAGGAGCAGTTTGATGAGGCCGTGAACATGTAAGGGAACGCCACCACAACGCCGAGCACAAAGCAGGCTCCGCATGCAATCAGGGAGTTGCAGCTGCTGCACGGAGAAAGCAAACATTTTTGGTAGCTTTTTTCCCCCCATCCAGGCTTCACAGAAGATTAAGGGCAGAGGGAGAGGAGGAAATGATTTAAAAAAATACCGTGCCATGAAAAGTGTGCTGGGTCCGATCGGCTGCTGGCTCGGAGCAGCCCTGCTGGTAGTCACTGGCTCCTGGTCCCACCAGGCATCTCAGTGGGTCACTTGAAGAGACTTGGAGAGCGCTGCAGACCAGCGCTCCCGATTCACTTCTTGGATGCGAGGAAAAACAACACGTCCTCCAGCTGCATCCTAACAGCATCGCGCTAATTAACCACTAGATCTCAAGAATTAAACTGTAAAAATATTTGCCAGAGGGGAAAAAATAAAATTAAGTAAAATAAAAGCCCTCCAGGCTTGTCGGAGATGACTGCTCAGCATCAACAGCTGATCACATACGAGTAAGAGATTAACTCAGCCAGCCAGCAAGCCCCAGCACCACGGCCCTTCCTTCCCCTCATGCCCCTGTCCTTAACCGTGTCCCCCAGGGACTCGCAGCCCCCTAGGAAGCGCCCAGCATTCGCAGTGGGTCGCCCAGGCGGCACCGCCGTGGGGCTGCAGCACCATTGCTCCCCATTGCGCTGCGTGAAGAAAGCGGCGCCTCCAACTCCGCTTTAAGCCCCACAGAGTTCGGCCACTGCTCTAGTCCTGGCCCTACCGTGGGGTTCCTCTGGCCACAGGAGACTCCTCGCGTGGTCAAGGCTGCCCGATCTAGGCCAGGTTTTGTGACGGGCACGTCCTGCCCTGCGAGGGAAGCCAGTCTTGCCTTCCTCACTGCGCCAGGACAGGGCTTCTGCTGGGCAGAATCCTGTAGAATGGGGCAGCTGAGCAGAAACCCCCCCTCTCCTCCAGCAAACAGCCTGGCAGCTTCTTGTTATGGCCCTCTCGGTCTCACTAGTGCCACGGGTGCTTGCGTTTTCTCTGCACAAGTGTGTCCAGGAGAGAGCAGGGTGACGCTAGGCTCTTGGGTATATGTATCTCCAATGTTACCAAAGGAATTTGGGGGGGAATTTGATTTTACTTTCTTGCACCATGCACTGCACTGAGAGAAAATTTTAAAAAAGGAGCATTTTGACTTATGCGGGGCAAATCCACCTTTTCCCCGTAAAAAGACATTCGGTATAACTGCCCGGACCTCGCCAGGCAGCCGGCAGGGCTTCTACAACCCGCCGTCCGTCAGCGGGCGCTTTCCCTGCGCGGGGCTCGGGCGGTTCGGGTGCAGCCTGGCCGCTCTCGGAGGCGAGCGACACCCCGCTCCTCTCGGGACACCTTCTGCAGCCATCAAAGCAATCTGGAATTATTTTTCTGGCTTCTGCCATGTCTCCCTTAGCTGAAAGCATCTCACTTGGGCGGGCTGCAGCACAAGCAGCACCTTGGAACATCCTTGTTGTCCAAGGAGGCAGCCACTAGATCGGCCCCATTCTGCACAGCTTGCAAAAGTGATTGGACATCAAAAAGAAAATAAGAAATTTGCCCTGCACTATACATCGAAGCTGGAAATGAGCAATAGTCCCTCCTCTCCCTCCCGTTTCCTTCTCCTCCCAAGTTCTTCTCCTTTCCATCTTTTAACCACAGCTTGGAAAGAAGAAAAGGGAAAAAAATAAAAAGGTCTACTCGTTCAGCTTGATATATATTTACTGGAAGAGGTCCAGTGAGTCTGCACTAGCTTTAATTGAACTCTTAATAAGATAGTTTTCCTTTTTAACTGCTACCCCCAAGAAGAAGTTTTACCATTTCCTTAAGAGATATAAGACTTGCCAAACGCACGCTCTAAAAATATATGAATTAGGCTTCTGATGATTTTGGCCACCAAAAATCCTCATGTAGTCGTTTATGTGATTATGCCTCCTCTTTAAGCAGTTCAGACCTCCTTGAAAAATCATATGTTTGTGCTTAAATCTAAATAAACCTAATTGCTCCAGCTAGGAGAGATGGGGCGATCGCAGCTTCCCTAGGACTCGTGTGAAGTGTCTGCTCCCCGAGCTTGGCGCGTTCGGCAGGGGCAGGGGAGGCTGGACGGAGCAAGACGCGGGTTTGGCGCCGAGTGTCGGAGAGCAGCGTTTGGGGCCGCTCGGGGGGCAGATGGGCACGCAGGCGGCCCGCCGCCGCCTTCGCCGCGCGCTCGCGGGGCCGTCCACGTCTCCGCGGCATCCTGGCCGCTCGAGGTAACCCCTGCTGGGCTCAGCAAAGCCCTGATGGAGCTCCTAGGGTCTCTCGATGCTTCTTCCCTGCCTCCCCAAGGAATTTCAGCACCATCTGATGCTGTGTGCAGTAGTCCCTCCATATTAGCCTCATGGAGGCATCGCAAAGCGAGGAAACCTTCCACGCTCACACAAGCACAAGCCAGCCCAATTCAGACCGACCCACATTCGATGTGTCCCGTGCAATCCCGTGATGTATCCTAGCAGCAAGTTGGGGCTCCCAGGAAGAAACCCCTGGTCAAGAAGAGATGCTAGGAAAGTATCGTGGTCACGTTACGAGGAAAGGGGAGTGGGCACATGAGTTTCGTTACTGATTCTCTGTGTTTTGTTGCTGTCCTGACGGCCTGATCCCTGATTCCTGGCTCGTGCCAGCTCAGGACAGGATCCCCATTCACAGGCAATGTCTAAACTAACCCTTACTCTGAGTGGGGCTACTTTTATAATGTATGTCACTACTGCAAAAGTAGCTGCCGTAGCAGAGGGCCCCTGCTGCAATGCGCCACGTCCAGGCATGCAGGGAGCCCGGCGGGCCGAGCTGCAAACTCCAACGTGCGCATTTGGACGGCAAAGGGAAACGGAAAAGGTGCACACAGGCTCCCCCGAGCAATCGGCAGGGCCCAGGAAGCGCAGGGTTGTTGGGCAGAACCCCGGCACGGCACTTCGCTTGCTTCTGCCGGGTTGGCTTTGGACTGCACATCCATTTGTGGCGGGATTGCATTAGGAGGGCCGGTGGTGGCCTCGCAATTCCAAGACAGACTCTGTCATAGAGCCCTGAGAGCGCTGTGAGGTACCCGGTGCCACACGAAGCACTCCGGCCGATCTCGCTCAACGCCTACAAGCATCTGATGCTGCCCAAGTGTTGGAGATGCCCCCACCCAAGCACGGCTGCAGACCAGGGTGCCGTCTTCCAGCACAGACCATTTCTAGAGGCCAACAATATAGCATCATTTCGGCAAGCCTGCACGCCCGGTGGGGTCACTGGGAGAACAACAGTTTGGAGGCACAAGCTAATAGCCAAGCGAAAGAACTAGCCTAGAGGAAAGATACATTTTCCGCATGCCCAACTCATCTCCCCTCTCTTTGTTGCTCCCTGTCTCGCACAATCCTACCCTGATAACCAGAGCTGCCTTGATGCTTTCTGAGCGACGCGCGCACGGGTTTCCATCACCCAAATACCTTTTGCAAACTCTTGTCAGGCATTAAATCTTTTTTTCCTCCTGTGATGTGCACCAGCCCCGCGGGCAGCAGCTGTAGGAGGCAGGAAAGCATCAGGCTACCTCTGCATGGGGTGGGTGATCTTCCATCGAGGTGCCACGGAGCATTCAAGACCATCTGCAGGGCACTAGATGGGGAATTGCAAGTTGCAGCATCGCTGTTTGGAGAGTCAGGAAAAAACACCATGAACATTTTGCAAAAAGATACTGAGACATAACATGATGCCATAAAATCAGAGCAGACAAAATAGATTAGCTTGAATATATATATATAATGTATATTTATAAATATATATAATTCTAAAATGCGTTAGTATATATTTTTATTGATTTTAAGTGTGGAAAATGGGTATTCCACATGCACTAAGGCAATTTATTATTTTGTCTGAGGAGCTCAGGAAACTTCTAATACCGCCTAGGTCCATTTCGCTCTAATTGTTAGCGCAAGACTTCAGGCACAACCAGGCAATTTCCGTGCTCAAAGCTCTCCTCCAGCTCACTGGGGTTTTATGCACTGAGGAACCAGATATTTTGCAAGAGGTTTTTCATCCTTTGCCACGAGAAGGGCTGTTTAATAGATTCCTGTTATTACCAACACTAAATAATCTCTCTTCTCTACCACGTAGGTATCTGAAGTGTTCATGGTTGGGAGAGGAGCTGGAACACAGCTCAGGCTCTGCTTTCCAACCGCCTTCCCTGTAGAGAAGCAGCAAAATTGTACTTGTGTTTTGGTGCTGTGAGATGATTGAGAACATCGGCGTTTGAGGCGCCCAAGCTGCAATTTATGTCCCAAGCGAAAATAAGCTCAGGGTCTCTCTTCCCAGCAAGCAGTCCTCAAAAATTTTAAACTCACAATGTAGGGATCTACATCAGCACACTAACTAAAGGCGTGCATGGTAGTAGCTCCTCGCTGGTTTAGGTCTTCATGCTGGGGAAATGACTATGCAAAAGACCCTATTGCCCTCAAATACATTTCTTATGGCCACTCTGGTCAGAAAACATTATCCACCTAAGCTGTGTGTGGAGAAGTGGGAATATCGGACAGCATTTTCAGAATTGAACCAGGAGCTTAAAACGCACTGCAATGGGACTGAGTTAATTGGAAGGCTTTTTTCTTAAGTGTTTGGGTTTATTTTATAATTTCTAAATCAGGCAATACCTTCATTCCCAGAAGGCAGCAAAAAATAACTACTTTAAGGGACTCAGTTGACTAAGGGAAGACTCTCAAACATGTCTTTGATGCTCTTGAAAATTGTAGCCCTTGATTCTTAACAATAAATTATTTCAGAATTCAAGAGCAACATCTGGTTTAAAAAGTCATAGTCTTCAAATGCACTTCCATGTGAATGTTCTGAAATAAGTCAAATTCACAGCCCATTTTCTGGACTGTTTCCTAGCTCCACAACTTCCCCAGCCGTACAAACGGGTCGCGTTGCACTTCTGCTCCTCCGTGCCCTTTTTTGCTTCATCTTCATGTTTAATAGCCCTTGCATGTGCTTTCTGCATAACAAAGCCTGAGAGATGATTGCATTAAAGCTCTTCCTAGATAGGGGACCCGGGAATTACCCGCGCCCCGTCACCGCACTGCTCACCGCATGCCAGCCCTTGCTTATTTCAGGAGCCTCCCGAGAACAGCCTATGGAGCCCAAGTGCTCCAAAGGGGCCAGAAAAGCAGGGCTGGGATGGGTGCCTCTCCCGCACCTCCCAAGGGCAGGGGGCAATCGGTGAGGGAGGGATCCTGTCTCCTGCACAGCCTCGGGCTCCTCCACAATCTCGGCCGCTCACGGCTGCGACGCCACAGGACTTTTATCCCAGCAGGTCCAGAAGTTCTTGGAGAGGGCCAGCGGGCAGGCGAGGCCATTCCTCCAAGTTTAATTTTCTTAGGAAACTAAGCAAAATAAAAAAAAAAAAAAAAAAAAGAGAGAGAGAGAGAGAGGAAGAAAAATGATATTTGGCAGCACGCGGAGGGCGGGGATCCCTGCCAAGGCCTGGACAGCTGTACCTTCTTCGCTAGCAAGTTGTGGGATCAGCTGAAGGCTGCGCTCCGCGCCAATGGGAGTTACCGTAGCTGCCACATCGCACTGCGCTGATCCTCCCGCTGGGAGACACCTTAAAGAAACAAACCCACCCTAACGGCTAGGCGAGCGCAGGAAAACTACGGGTGACCTCTTAGATGCCGCTTTTTTTCTTCTTTTTCTTCTTCTTCTTCTGCTTTGCAGCCTCCCCTTTCCAAAGGGCAGCGATGGGATTTGACGGCTGATGTCTCACGCAAAAGAGGGGACAGGGCGGGAGGCGGTTTCTGCAGGGCTCGGTTTTGCTCCGCGCAGCCCCGCTCGCGTCGGGCCCCCTTCCCGCTCCCAGCTGCAGCCAGCTCCCTTCCTGCCATCCCGAAATAGCCCAGGAAATGGTGCAAAGGCGCCGGCAGGCTGCACAGTGCAGCAGTGGGCACCGGCCCGTGCCGCGGGTCCCGCCACGAGGCCTCCCGCGCTCCTTGCACAGGGACCCGGGAACAGCAGGGAGGCGACCGGCGCCACAAAACCAGCTGCTCCCACGTGATTTCTCTTTAAGCAGCTAAAGAAAACTGTCCTTATGTGTTTTTCAACAGCTTATTTCTAAGTGTTTTCACTTCTTTAGCTGTTCCTCGCCTGACATCCAAGCAGTCTTCTCGGGACTCCAAGATTTTTCACTTTCAGTAGAACCCCAGAAGCTCAACAAGAACCCAATGTGCAGGTTTTTGTTCTCCTTGTGATGCCCGTTTCCCTTGAAGCCCTCTCCCATAAAGAATTACGGATGAGCCGTGCTTCTCTGGGGTCCCCTGTGAGCAGCTTCCCCAGGAGCAGGTCTGAGACATCCTGGCTGCTTTCCCCAGTGCCTCCGTAGGCCTCTTTAGGTGCACGATGCACAAACGGAGGCACAGGCATTCCAGTGACCAACGTATCCAGCTGCTCCCCGTTTTCCAGCAGCTTGGCACAGCGCGCTTGCCCGGCTCGACAGCCCAGCAAAAGAGTCCGCTGGAGGAGCGAGGGTGGTGGAAAGCCAGGTCCTGCTCCGGGATCCGGCTGGCCCAGCACCTGCTGGCACTAGAGGGCAGGACACGCTGCGGGAACGAGGGACGGGCTCCGAGATAGCATCCCATGGGTGCATCAGCCAGCCGGGAGCAAAGCAGCCTTCATCCTGCCATCCTCAGCACAACAGGCTTCCCTATTGCTTGGTTTAGGGTCAGGCTACCAAATGTCTCCTGGGGCAGATATACTTTCACTTTGCCTTTTTCTTTCTTTTTCTTTCTTTCTTTTTTTTTTTTTAATTTTTTAATTAAAAGTATTTCATTACTTTCTGCAGCTCTGGCATTTTTCTTCTTTGTTTCCGATTAAGCCTCTATTGCTCTCTTTTCTTAAGAGGAGATTTTAGAGCAGCTCCCAGCAAAACAAGGAGAGATATTCTCCATTCCTGCAGTGGCAGCCACTTCTGACAAGTAGTCGGCATTTACCCATGTCGTGATAGATGTCCTGGAGTAGTGCTCAGTGTGCAATGCTGCCATCAGCAAAATCCAGACAGAGATGGCTTGGGGAGAAAGGTAATCTTGTGGCTTGAGCAAAAAACCTCCGGAGACATCAGGGGCCCCGTGCAGCCAGGCGTCGATCTTGCGAGGCGCACGAGTGCGGAAAACACTGCGGGCTGGCAAAGAAAGCCAGGGGAGGCAGCCGGCCCCCACTGAGGGGCTGAGCTGCTTTCAGATGAAAGGATGTGGATGGATGCTGCCAACCTGAGCACCAGAGAGGTGCTGCACCCAGCTGATGCGCTGCAGCAGCGCAGCCCGGGGCCAGATCCAGCTGCACCCTGGAGAGCCAGTGTGCCCAGGAAACTCAGCTCAAGAATTACATTTTGGGGTTTAGAGACCCAAAAATGGCTTTTGTGGGACCCTAGGAGAACCTTTCAAGACCAAACTCAAGCAGGAAAGGACAAAATCCAAAAATGTCAGTTCAAGAAGCTCTTATTTTGTTTCTTTTGTTGTTTTTGTTGTTTTCAACTGCACTTTGGGGATGGAGCCATCTTAGCAGCGTTGCTAGAGAGGAAGGGGAACGTCTGTAGCATCATCCTCAGCTGTCAGGAAACGGGGTCTTTCGAAGGATGGCAAGTTTGGGATCCTCTGCAAAACCGGTGGTCAGTGAAGAAGCTCCCGTGCTTGCCCCTCTTTGCCAAAATTCCCATCTTTCCCGTGCTGCTTCAGCCTGGCGGGAGCAGGCTGATGTCTGAGCATTCCCTGGGTGCCACGGGGATTTTCATCTAGTTTGGGGCTGGCAAGCTAAGGTCGGTTGTTGGTGCAGTGCTTTTGTAGCAGATGTGTCCTGGGTGAGGGAGACTGTTCAGAGCAGACTTGCGCCTGCAGCTTCGGGCAGTGCTTGGTGCCTCAGTTTCCCCACCGGCGCTGGGGAGCTGCTAAAGCTTTTCCTTCCAGTGATCCCGTTTGGCTGCGCTGCTTGCAAGCTCTCCCTGAGACAAGACCTTCCTTCCTGCAGGGGAAATGTAGAAAAGGGACCCACATACAACAGCCATACAACAAGGCAGCAGTCAGGTTTTATCGGCACTGAGATCCGTTTTTCTGCTCAGACCTACGCCTTATCAGGCAGAAAGTCCTTCTTGCTGAGTGTCCTTCTGTGGACAAGGACATTCCTGTGTATTTCTAGGTGCCTTTTGCAGGATCTCAGTCCTGCCAAATGGAAAACCACTCTGCACCAGGGCCAGTCTCCGCGTAGCCTATCTGCAGCAATTTATATGCATTTCACAGCTTCTCATTTCTGAAATCTAAATTACAGATGTGCACTTCAGATTTGGAGGGAGACAAAAAGGAAGTAAAAAGGTTAAACAGCTCTGTGAGTCACTCCAGTACGCAAGTTGCTGTTGATTTAGAAACCTACCTCGGCAGTAAATACAGAATAAAGTTCTCCGAACTGTTTAACCTTCTGTATTCTGGCCAGGAAAACAAATAAGAAACCCCTCCAGAGTCAGGAAAGCAACAATCTCCTAAACACTACAGCAAAATTAGTACCGAAGAGAGCGTGACCTGAAATGAGTGACCTAAAGAGGCAGGGAGGAAGGAGAAAAGAAAGAGCAGACATGAAAGGCACGGAGACGGGCGGGCACACGAGCGGAGCAGATAGCGGCGCGAGCGCCGAGTGCAGGCTGTGCCGATCCCCGGGAACGGGTCCAGCCAGCACAACGCAGCACACAGCATGAGCGAGTACTTTCCAAACATGTGGAGGTATACCGCACAGCAAAGCGTCCTTAATTTACGGCACCACTAAAAACAAAAAAAAAAAAACAAAAAAAAAAAAAGGAAAAAAAGAAAATACGGCCCCAAATCCTCCTTGCTGCTGACACGCGGCTTCCATGCAAGAAGCGCAGGCACCCACCGCGCCTGAGAGGGTCTTCCTGGAGCTGCACAGACTCAATGCAGAATGCCCAGTACAATCCCAGATTGTTTGCCCAATTATTTCAGCTTTCTGTGGACTAGAAGCACCAGGCTGAAGGGAAAACAAGTCTCAGCTGTGTATCTCGGGAAGGGCTCCCTGTGTAACTGCGAACAGGCGCACGGTGCAGGTAGACTAGAAGCTTCACTGGAGAATTAGCTCCAGAGCACACAGACAGGCAGGGCTGCAAATGCATTAGTGCTGAAGAAGCTCTGCAGAGGGCTGACACTAGATGCAGGGCAGGCTGCACCCTGGAAATGTCCTTATCCCGGGTTTTTTAAATTCTTGCAATTTTGGAAGACAGCTGGGGCGTGCAAACCCCGAGATCTCGTTCAGTCTCTCCGCTTCCGTCTTCAAAGCGCAGCGTGTAGCAACGGAAGGAGAGCTTTCCCTGGGATTTGAGGCTCTGAGTGGGAGTTTAGAGAAAGGCCAGCATCTGCTGATCTCAGGGTACCACCAAGAGAATACTGCACAAGGATCCTGAGGAGTTCACTTGGGCCAGAGCCATCCCAAGGCCTTCTGCTGTAGCAGGATTTCACTAAAAAGCCACACGAAGTGACTGGAGGAGCCGAGGGCGCTTGAAAGTCCCAGCAGTTTTATCCTTCACCCGTCCCAGGGTGTTGGGGACGTCTGGCTGCCTAAAACTGGCCCCACATCCCCTGCACTTCCACCGTATACACTGCACGGTAACAAATAGGTTGGGGAAACTGAGGGAAACCCTGATGATCAAGCCTTCAGAACACGAGTTTTAAGGTTTTCTTAAATATTTGGGCATTTACCACAACAGGCACCATTTACCTGCGGCAGCTGGGCTCTGAGCCTGCCTCTGCTCTCAGGACAGGGGAGTGTGGTAGGGAAGATCAAAGCTTGACAATGCACCAGGGACCCAGCAAGAGGGCTTTTTGATGGGATGTAGTGCAGAAAGGACAATGGAGGCATCAAGGCTTTCAGATTAAAGGTGCTCTTGTGCCAGCAGTGTGTTCCAGATCCGTGTTTCTGTACCTTCATCGTCCTGTTTGATTTGTTCAGGGTTTTCTTCTGTGCTGTAGCTCCCCTAACAGGGCAGTATTTACACACTGCAAAGAGCAGACATGAAACTGTAGCCCGTTTTCTGCTGCAGCCCCATTCCAAGCGTGGTGAGGAAAGATGTGTTTTCCTGCAGTGCAACACCAGCGGGTGGTGGTGGCAGAGGGGAGTCATTCCTGGAGAATTAGGTGCCAGAGACCCCCTGGGAAGTAGATGGGATAGAGGCATCAGATTCTTCTTGTGCAAGACAAATCTGCCCTGATTGCAGGGCAGGGTGAGTTTCCACAGCAAACATTACAGTGTTTGAAGCCTTGCGTGCGGGGAAGCTTTAAGAAATGAGATTAGTGAGATTGCGGGTGGGCACACAGGTAAATCTCCTTATCTGTATTAGTTGCTGGTATTTAGTTGAGCCTGACAGACAGCAAGGACCCCAAAACCAGGAGGCAGCACAAAGCGGAGCTGGTGGAAGCTGAATGGAGAGCTGGGATCATCTCCTGCGCCCTCCTCTTCGCTGTGCATGGAGGAAGCACAGCGAGACAGAAGGCATCCTGCCCATGGCTCTGCACACACGGCAAGGGAAGCAGATACAAGTCCCTGGTTGTTGCTGCCAGACTTTGGCACGTGCAACGGGGCAAAGCTCCAGTCAAGGCAACAAACAGAGCTGCCCTTTGGTTACTGGTGTGTGGATGGAGGCAACCTGGTTTATGTTGGAGACACCTGGGAGCACCAGTGCCTGGGTGTAAGAGAATCCCGTAAGCAGAGCTGAAACAGTGAGGTGACGGCAACAGAGAGGAGGGACATCTCTGGGAGGAAAAGCAATGCCAGTGATGCAGTTATTGTCCGGAGCTGCTGTAATATTCCTTATTTCAGCTAGCTTTCTTACACCACCCTACTCGGTTTTGGTGGGGGGAGAAGGGAGCACAAGCAAACATTTGTAGATGAGTGCAAGCCATTCACTCATACACATTAGGATGCTTTTCCAACATAACCTGCTCTGGAAGAGGAAGCAATCTTGTGGAATAACCCAGGACCATTTGCCAAAGAGGGAGTAAGGGGAGGGAAGCAAAGGAAGAAGAAAGTATTTAATAACTCCCAAATCATTTTTTAAAATTCATTAGCTATTATTTCAGCTGTGTGACCTCCTAAAGGGACTTTCTAGAGGTTCAGATTATGCAGTTGACTAAAAAAAAAAATAATAATAATAATAAAAATAAGTAATCTGTTCCCCCCGAAAGGGCAGAGATCGCTTTGTTCGGCCAAATCGCGTGGGATGTCGGGTTAGGTTTCCCGCAGGGTGCATGTATGTCCTTCCAGGACACAAATGTGGCCAGAAAGCTACAGCAGCCTCAGCAAGCGACACGGCAGGGCCAGGGCATGGCACGACAGAGAGACAGAGAAGGAACAAGCATTTGCATTTATGCAGCGTGCTCGATTTGCAAGCGCTTCCTGCCGGCCCCACGGGGACTGAAGCACATCGCCAGGCCCCACAGTTTCCATCTGCAGCTCAAGTGGGCTGCAACTTCAAACATTTCACAGAGACCAACTTTCAACCAAGCATGCTAAGGGGCTTCTTCCTTCCTAGCTGAAATACTTGGGTAGGGGAAACTCTGAGGAAACTTTTTTTTCCCTTTTGCTTTTCTCCCATGGCTTCCTTTTCTGAGGAGAAAACTCTGTGTTCAGTGAACCAGCCAATCTTCCTGAGCCATATATATAAATATATACATATACACACACATCAACAAATATACATATATGTACATATACAGGCGAATGCTCTAGTATGGGTATATACAGGCACGGGTGAAGCGAGCAGTGTATGTATAGATATTCAGGCAGAGATGTAAGCATCTCATTCAACATGACCATGCTGTCCAGAATAACTCCTTATAATAATAATAATAACCGGAGTTCCGCAGCTCCAAAAATATGTTCCTATTTATGAACCGGTGCGAAGGGTAGTGGAATGAAAAAAAAAAAAGTTAAATCACTCTAGGTGTTCTCTATTTCTCCATATCTATAGTATATTAATGCATAGAACTATAGCATCACAAATGTTGTATTTAGGCAGCATGTGTTCATAGGCTTGCATGCACACACACTTCTCTACACAGATGCCTAGGCCGATGCTTTCCCTATACCAGATCTGCAACTAGATTTCTTACTGAGCCTTGATTTCAATCACTGGGCATGATGTCCAATCTTCCTCACTCATCACAGACAGATATGTGCAATTTTAACATGAGGCACAAGGAATTTTAGGTTAAAAAAAAGCTTTAAATTTCTGCAGCATTGCAAGAATAAGCTGCAGGTAGAATGCAGCTGTGGAAAACAGAAAAGCTTTTCAGTGCAAGTCACAAATCGAGGGCAAAGAGAGGAATGAGAAGCAGGATGGCAGCGATTTCAGTGAGAGGACCTGGTTCAAGGAGCACAAGCTCAGGTCAAACACACAGTCTGCAAAGCCAAGGGCACTTATTGCTGTTTGGAGAGGAAGAGCACTGCCCAAATCAAAACACAAAGTCATTGCTTTGTGCACATACAGGAAGCTCTTCTCCCTCCCCTACCAAGAAAAAAAGAAGTTTGTGCTGCTGCCACAGTAATACAGATTATTAGCTCATTGGGAACCTAGCAGGGTTCGGATTCAAAGGTTCAAGTAAGTCCAGCTTGCAGCTGGCAAACCTAAATAAGACCAGCCAGCTGGTGTCGAGCTGAGTCATCCACAATAATTTGACTGCAAGTGTTGATTTAACACATTCATTTAAGCACCCAAACACAATAAAAGAAATCTGACAGCTGGAGTCAGGAATATTTACATCTGCCCTTTACAGAATGACAGGCTGGAAAAGACCATGGAAAAGAATTTTTTTTTTGTTTTTTCAAATAGCCTTCTGTGTGTATGTTGCTTAAATTCAACTTCTCGGGAGTCATTTGTGAGTCTATTCTGAATCAGCAAAGCATACGACACATCTTAATGTATACATTAAAGCTCATTGACTTCAGCGGTATTAAGACACACAGTTGCAAATCAAATGTGTAATCAAGTACTTTGCTAGACAGAGACAAGCTAGGGACTCACTAGCTTCCTTCACTGAACTTTGAAATAACAAATAAAATAACTTTGAAATAACAAAGATATTTCATGAGATTGAAAATCAGTAGCAAAGGAATCATGATTTTTTTTTTCTTTTTTACTTCTTACAAAGCTATAAACTCTAGAAAAGCTGTGGAAATTGACATGAGAAGTCTAAAATGTCCTCTGGATAGCTTCCTTATACCAAAAAAAAAAATGAAACATCAACATACAAAGTTGCTAGACAGCAACCAGAAAGTAACACCTCCCATGTGTGCATTTCCAGCCCACTGATGTCCGTGAAGCACCATGCAGTAGTTCTCCAGTGTAAAGGAGATTAAAGCCCCTAAGACTGCAGCTGGAGCAGGGAGAGCTTGTAGCCGTGCAGCCCCCTGGAGCAAGCCTGGCTAGGATGGGGCAGCTAGCGGGCCAGCAAGGGCTCACAGCACCATCTGACCTGACAACGTGTCTCCAAAAGCGGTTCTGAGCAAGATTTTTCCCTTTCCTGCTTCCCGTTACTTGCCTGCCCTCTGTCACCCCGTTAACAGCTTTAGGAAGCTTGTAAAGCAGCCGGCCAACCCAAATCCAAATTACAAGCAATGATGCTTGTCTTACAAGTCTTGGAAAAACAGTGAATCACAGTTACTCAGTGCATGGACAGCGACTGATGGGATACTATTATCTCTTCAGGAAACCATTCTCCTTGGGTAGGACGGTGACATCAGAAACCGCAAGAAAATAAAGATAAAATATTTCACCCATGACAAGTCCATGAGGGAGATTAATCGCCATATTATTCACTGCAGCCACTTGATTGCTCCCCCCCTCTCCAGAAAGCCCTGTCACTGCCTTAATTAACGTTCCTCTAGTAAACATCACAGCCCAAGGAGCATAAACAGCCCCAAGAACAACACAGACACGTACACATCTATGGGGCCAGAGCCAGCAGAGGCCAAGAGGTTTAAAGCAAAGCAAGCAACCCTGCTGAAACCTAGTGCAAAGGCAGACCCTGCAGGTGCTGGATGCCTTTTTGCTCTGCAAGTCATCTTACCTTGTGCCACTTGTCCTGGGAAGGTCCTCTGATGCAAGCAGCAGCAGGATGGCCTGGAGGAGAAGCTGGCATCAGGGCTGCTTGTGAGCACCAGCGAGGTGGTGTATGTCAAACGTAACTCCTCCTGTGTAAGGACAACACCCTATAACTCATATATTTTAAAGAGCAATTCCTGTCATAAAAAAAAAAGAAAAAGAAAAAAAAAATCAGAGTAGCTTTATTGAGTTCAGTGGAGTCAAGCAGGTTTATTCCAAGTGAGAATTTGGCCCCTTGACTTCCATGAATCTGCATAGATTAATCCCATATGGAGAGCTGGCCTGGTACAACCTCCTTAAAAGCCCTAGGAGATTAGTAACACATATAGTGAATCACTGCTCGTTACTCAGAGTCTGGGTGGTTATCAAAACCCTGCACCTGCTGGGGTGCAAAATGCTGCTTGGCTTGGGCCAGGCAATTGAGAGTGCCGACTGCAGGGACCAAGGTGTGGTGAGCAAGGGCACATTCTTCAAACACTGCCTCATGTCAGCAGGAGAGGTGCCAAAGCCCCACTCTTCTTCTCTGCAAATGTTTGTGTCAGTGATTCAGGATGCGAGTCCCCAGCTCTGCCAAAGCCTAGGAACAGTGACATGCAGCTTGCTGGGCAAGCTAGCAGAAAAGGAAGTAATTCTCCGTCATGTTCTTGGCTTCTTGGGATGCTCTGTGAAGGACCTTCATGTGAAAACGGAGAGTCAAATCCTGAGGGCTCTGGGGAATCTGTCTTGGCACCACTTTGCCACTTTTGAAGAGGAAACACAGCTTCTTTCTTCACCACTCTAATGCAAAAGGAAAAAAAAAAGGGGGGGGGGTTATTTTTGCAGCAAATACCTCCAAGTCTTTCTCAGGGCAGGCAAAGCTTCACTTCTCGGTGGCACAGGAACAAGTATCAATCCTTTAGAGGGGGGAATTAATCCCTTTAAAGTTAAAATCACTTCACTTACATGACTGACCCTTTGCATGTGCACACACAGACACACATGTACCTGTGACTATAAAGAGAGGTTTAAGCAGTCCCTTGTGTCGTACGGTTTAAAAACAGCAGAATAAATCTCTTCAAAGGAGGATGTTGATTTCTTTTTTAATTCAAATTCTAAAATTTAGATTTTGAAATGCAAGGTGAACAGTATGTATCCCCACACATTTATGCAAAAACCTTATTCATGAACATGGGATGCCCATCCCATGACTGGCTGGCGCAGCCTCTCTTTGGCAGTGCTCTTGCACAGGGCATGGTGACAGAAGAGAGCTCAGCATTGCGTGCAGAGGAGACACAGCATCGGTGTCAGGGTAAAAAGAAATGCTTAACCTTGCAATTCACTCACTCCAGATCTCCCTTCCAAGCCTTTCTGAAGTCAAGCATCTGGAATGTGATGTAATCTGAAGATTGATCATCAGCAGCACACATACAGCTGTGCACATCTGGTGCACAGGTGTTTCAGCTGCTATCTGTCAGTAACTGTATCAAACATTAAAAAGCACCCTGGGTTCATAAGGAAATCATACCTGTCCCACAGATTGTTCACAGGAGCCCATGAAATGCCATTGATTTTATGCAAACTGTCTCTGTTTTTTAATGGGTGGCCTCTCTCTCCTTTTTTTTTTTTTTTTTTTTTTTTTTCTGAGGGAATTTAAACCAGAGATATTTCCTAAGAAGGAGGTTTGTTGCTGTTATTAGTTCTGCTGGCATTAGTCTCTGTAGTTGAGCCGGTCATAATGGATGGCTGGCATCATCCATTTACTGCTTTACTCTCAGGTGCCAACCATACTACAAAGTCTCTGGGCTGCACTCTGGGCTAAGAAAAAGGCTGAGACTGGTCCTCTTTGTGCACAACTATCTACAGACACATCAAGACTTGTTCCCATCCCCAAAGTACTTGATTTAAACAGGGCATGGACTGGAGAAGTGGGGAAATCAGCAAGAAGGGCCCAATCCTGAGCCAGTAAACGCTCCTCTTTCTTCACAGAGGGACGTGGTCATTCTTGAAGCTTGTAGTTTGTGTTTGAATACATGCTGCATGCAGGAAAAATACGCAGAACAGAGCTGCTCGGTGTCAGAGGAACAAGTGCCAGTGCTTTGGGGGAGAATAAATCCATTTCAAGTTAAAATCACTTCACTTTCATGACTGATCCTTTGCTTATGGTGCAACAGCTGAAGGCCATGTTTAAGCAAGTAGCTCAGAAGCTAGAAGGGCTGTGACTCATGAGGCAGAGATATACAAGAAGGAATGTATTTAACATGAGCAAAATAACTGCACTCATCTTTGGCACTTACCTTGTTAGCGTCAGGGCTATAGTTAAAGGACAGGGATGTATGTGCGCTACCCCTCCTCCCCCATCCTCCATATATTTCACCTGAGGTGCACGAGATGAAAATCT
The DNA here is from genome assembly GCA_032273925.1 of Rhynchotus rufescens. Classification (NCBI taxonomy): domain Eukaryota; kingdom Metazoa; phylum Chordata; class Aves; order Tinamiformes; family Tinamidae; genus Rhynchotus; species Rhynchotus rufescens. The sequence continues at coordinate 63,514 of JAVCKT010021509.1, forward strand.
CATTCCCTTTCTTCTCCTCCCTCTTTCCTCCTTTGTTACATACTTTTCTTGCAAAGTTGAGGTCATGTTTTAGTTTATAAAGCAGCACCCCTGCTTCTGAGGAGATGAGGAGAGACGAACACAGGCAAACCTGTCTCAAAGGTTTCCTGTCTTTCTCTACTGCTCCATCAGCTGGGAGGGCCACAGGTGGCCACCTCCATCTCAGCCCCCTTCTCTGTGCAGCTCTTGTCCACTTGTCTCCCCTAGATCCTCTCACGGTTGGGAGATGCTGCTGATGTTCCCAGTTCTTGTTCTTCAGAGCCACGCGTGAGGCGGCTGCGTGGAGCCGAGGACAGAGCCTAGCCGGTCCTTTCAGATGCTGACACAGCCCTGCTTTGTCGTGCTCCAACTGCTCATTAACAGCTTCCGGCTTTTGGCAATTTCTAGACGTGCTTTCAGTGATGTCCTGCCAAGATTTTAACAAGGGGCTCCCACAAATCTGCCTCCTCCTCCGGCTGCTACGAACCCCACCGGCCCAGAGGCCAACGCGTGGACTGTGGAGGAGTGCAGGGATGGGGGAGCTGTTCCTTTGGGGGCTTCTTTCCTGTTTAAAGCTTTTTTTTTTTTTTTTTTATTTTAATTTCCTGGCAAGGGAGGGACACAGCACCTTGGAGCAAACAAGCCTGTAGGTTCTTGTAGAGAGGCAGGACATAACACAGAACATTGAGAGTCCCAGCAGAAAAATACTCCCACTGCAGAGCTCTCCCTCCTGAAAGGCTTATCTTCTTTTAAGAACTTAATTAAGAACTTTTTTCCTTCCTTTCTTAACAACTACTACCAGGACTATGAGGAGCCCAAGCAAGCTTCAAACCAGAGTATGTCGGGTGTCAAATTTGTTGTGACAGTCTTACCCTCCAGAAGCACAAGGAGATGATTCTTCCATCCTCAGGTAGCTGGGATTTGCAAGCAGCACATTTGAAGTTGGGAAAACAGGAGAGCTCATTTTCCAGCTCATTTTCCAAAATCATCCCACAAAATGGAAATAAAAATAAGCAATGACAATGATTTTTCGGCATTATAAAGCTAGGCTTGAATACCTTCCAAAGCAGGCAGGTCTTCTTGAGCATCAAGCCTTGCCATCTGCTCCATAGAAATAATCTATACAAGGCAACAGGCACCAAGCAGCTTTTCTGGAGGAGAAGAATGAAAAAAAAATCATATTTAAAGGCAGATTAATTAATTATTTTAATTAGTGTGGATTATTTGCAGACTTTTTTTTCCTGATTTGAATCCTCTCCTTTCCTTTTTATAGTAATTTATGACAAGCACTCGTAACTTCTTCAGGCTTATTTTAGCTTTGAGTAAGGTATCAGCTTTGGCAACTGTGCCAGTCTCAGGATTTGCGTATGTCCTTCCTCCTGCTCCGTTGGCTAAGACAAGAGATGGGCAGGAAGGACCGGGCTCGTGAGCTCTCCTTCTGTTTTATTTGCTGCTGCTGTTGTTTTGAGGGCTGTTTTTCACCTCTGTTTGTGCGGGACAGTGAGATGTGAGCAAGCCACACGCTTTTCTTGACAGCTGTCAGATCAGCTGCCAAAATGATTAAACCTCCTTCTAGATGGGCTGTACTTTCTATTGCACATCCCCTCCAAACCGTTAGTTACCCTCACACTAATGGGGCTGAATTACAAACCAGAGATCTTTGGGACACAGGGAGGATGTTTTGCCTTGGAGCAGCAATGGGCAGAAAATCCTTTGAGGTCTGAAAAGCCCAGGGTAAATTAGAGCAGAGGCTTTGCTCTGGCTGGTGGTGACCATGTGAAGTAGGGGGCACATTTGGCAAAAGCAGGGAGGGCTGCAGGCTCTGGACTGAGCAATTGCAATGAATACGTTTTTAAATGGTTTCCCAGCTGTAAGATGCACATAATTGTGGCTTTCCTTCATCTGGGAGACTTCAAGAGCGGATGGTTGATAAGGGGTTCATACCAGCAAAGGCAGAAAAACACAAGGCAGGGTATCTGGTTTCAGTCTGTCCTTACCCGCAGCATTAGATCTGATTTTGGCCTTCTCCCCCACTCCATGCACACAATTATCTGAATTCCTTTCTCCGCTGCTTCCTTCCTTCTGAAGTCTTGCAGACAGAGCCTTGTGCCTTTTACGCAAGAGCTGCAGTCACGGGTTGCTCTAGGATCAGCCGCCAACAGGAGCCTTCTCCTTTCAGGTCCACCTCTTGCCCAAGCAGCTATCTGTGCCACAGCCACAAAACCCAGCACTTTTGGGAGGGCTGGGAGCAGCCATGGCTCTCAAATAAGCTTCTCAGTCCTCCTCTTGGATTGTCACACACTGGCTTTTCCCCCAGGAAAGTGCATGCAGCTCCTTGCTAAGAGAGGTCTTGCTGCTGCTAAGAGCTATGGTCCTTATCTTCAGAAAGTTGCACTTAGGGCCAGCCAAATAGAAAAATATTTTAAATCTCAAAGATACGCTACTGTCTACCTTGGCTCTGGGGGCAGCTGACAAATCCTTAAGATAATTTGAGAATATCCCTCTGCAAGGGATATTCTCAAGATTGGCTGATCCAGCCAATGTCTGCAGCATGTGTAGCTTTGTGTACACTGTATGCATAACAGCAAGCCCTTTCTTCCTTCGCTTTTGCTGTAAAAATACTTGAGCATATAGAAAGTATGTGTAAACACACGCAAACGGAACTTATGTGCACATGCAGCATTTTCCCATCCTTAAACAGAACAGATTGAAGTTTTCATAAACACACCTAAAGATTTGATAAATTCAGTTCAAGCTTTCTGAGTGTTTCAATTTGGTTTTAGACTTTTTGTGATAAGTTACATTTATATGTAAAAAAAAATCAGTGTGGAAACTACAGAATTGAAAATTTCTCTGATATCAAGCCAAACCTTATATTGCCCTTTCTGGCAACCTGTTGATTGACACAGCAACAGTCTCTCTAGAGAATTGTTGAGGAGTCTGTTTACTTACCTGGAAGCAAGAAAGTGATCAAATCTGAAGAAAACCAGGTACTGTTGTGGTCAAAATTTTCTGTTAGGAGATATATTTCCCGCAGCTCATATTTGTTGCAGCTAGAAGCTAGTAAAGAAGGGTTGGCTGTTAAACGTGTCTTCTGAACTGAGTTGCTTCAAGATCTTAAGAAAATGAATGGGGTAGCCTGGGAAGGACAGAGAGGTCCTACACGACATGGTGTGTTTCTTCAGGCAGGAGAGAGGCATCCCACTTGGGGAGCTAAGGAGCTGTGCTGGTTTGCACTGCGCTGGCAACACGGGCTCCTACCACGCTTTGGGCAAGCCTGGTTTATTTGGGTGCATATCAGTGTGCTGCTTGGGAGTCCAGTTCCTCTCCAAGAAGCCACCACGCACCTTGCAACCACCCTAGCACATTCCTGCTGCTCCATAGCGGCTGGAAGTTCAGCTGGACGTAATGGCACTAGGATAAAATCCAAGCCAAAATAATTCCTTATGCTTCCTGCCATAGGACTGCTTCATATGGCTCACAGAAGCGCTCGCCCTGTGCATGATTGGAAGACGAATTCAGGAGGCTCAGAACTAGGTCAAAACAAACTTAATTTCCTCCAGGTCCAGGTGGGATGCTGCTTTTCCAACCAGGCAATTCACATTCCACCTTTCAGCTTTCAACCCGTGGCCATGGCAGCCTCCAACATGCAGTCAAAGGGAAGGTTTTATCATTTTGGAGAGAGGCTGTTTTCCACTTCCCCATGCTCCAAAACAGCTGGGCCGTTTTTGCCTAGACTCCAGAAAACAAAAACAACAGGAAAGAGGAATCACCTTCAGGCATGGAAAATTTTCAGCTCAAAAAGCACAAGTTTCAAAAGGTTATGAGCAGATAAAAAATAAAACACAGGAAGCTGGAAGGCAAAGCTTACAACCTGACCCTTAATATTATGGTTGGTACTTGCAAGATGCTTTTTAGAAGTAGCCACCTCAGAGACAGCTGGAAGCAATGGTCCCCATTCCACTGAGCTCGGAATTGGGCAAGCCTAAGGGCTGGTTTTGGGGTGCATGGTGGTAACTGCTAAAGCTGAAGCATCACATGTAGGCACCATGACCATGCTGGTAACCCCACGTTAGCCAGGTTAGATGATTTCTGTGCAACCAGCAAGTCTATGCTGAGTAGCTCCGGGCCCTTCATGTTGCCAGTTAGGCCTTAGTGGCAGTGCCCTTGGCTGGCAAATCTGGAGCCGAGCTGAATCCCAGGCCCTGGGGAGAGCAGGGACGCCCTCTCATGAGCCCAGCTTCCCAGGTGTCAGCCCCAAGCAACCCCCTGCTAGCCAGGAGTCTCTTGTGGCCAGAACTAGGCCAAATTCAGGCCTTCTAGCCAAAGAATCAAGACTCTGAGATTTGTTTTCTCCTCCAGCTTGCCATTTCCTAACCTAAAAAAAAAAGAACAACCAATTTTCTGGAGCTGTTTGCTTTAGCATTTCAAAAATTCACATCAGGGCATGCTGACCTTTTCTCTCTGGAGGCACAAACACGTATGTCTCATGTCGTGTTTGCACTGCTCGCTCTTGTGTCCCCAAACACAGCAATACGCAGGCAGCACAAGGAGGGAGGTTGGGCTCATGGGGGACATGACATAATACAAGATTTCAACTCGCCACATTTATTTATTCTGGAAATTAATAAGGGCAGTTGCTCCCTAGCGCTGGCTGAAGCGCTTTACTGCTTTTCTGGAGCAGAGTGTCCCCTTTTGTGCTGAAATCTAGTGGCGTGGACTGGGCTATTCCAAAATAACTTTCCTACATCACATCATGCCTTCTCTTTAAAAACATATAGAGAGGCTCCAGTGCTGAAAATAATATATGTAAGAACAGCTAGAGAAATTGCTGCCTCACATTACAGAGAACCTGACATTTATGCTCTGAGAAGGGGAGACTAGCTGGCCTTCATATTAGGGTGTTATCTCCAAGCCCCAAGACTCAGGAGCATTGGTCAGAAGACTCCTCTGGTGAAACCTGCTTCCTAATCCAAACAGTTACACTCCAGACACCATCAGGGGAAATAGGGACAGGGACTGACTGGGAGCAGAAAGCCCTGCAGCTTCTCCTAAGGCAGGGAAATTGAGTCCTGAGCTGACAGTCTGCTGGAAGGAGAAAATACTCCTACTAGTCTCTAACAGCATAAGGTCTTGACCATCAGCATGGCCCAGAGCTACGATGGACTAAGTAGTCTTTTGTCCTATGTTTTCCTGCATTTTTCTCTTCTGGTTAGTCTCACTTTGGAAGGATGAGCTTCCAGGTGATGGGGACATCCCATCAGGCTGAGTTTCTTTGGGCCTTTCTCTTGGTCTGGTTTAACATATGTTTCTTTGGTGCATGTTTAGTTCCTGGGAAGGAAGAACATGGAGCTCTGCTCCTGTCCATGCACAACAGCACTTGGTGTACTTTTTGCAATCTGCCTAATCACATTAGGCATCCCCACTGCTCTCCATCCTGGCCCATGGGTACCCTCTCCATGCAAGTGACCAGAGTCTGTAGAAAAGCAGCCTCTGAAGTAAACATCTCACTAAAATGAATGGTTTGAAGACACTTACAGAGCATTATCAGCCCTTGGGAACAGATAGAAATCCCCTCACCAGTGTGCTGTTGAATAGGGACAGGGTTTCAGGTTTGACTTGCGCCTTGTTCCTCTTCCCCAAGATTAAGGAGAATGGGGAGGAAACAGTCAATAAACTCAGCAACTGCAGAAATCAGTAATAGCTGATGCAGGGGCCCTGAGGTGACCTGCGGCCTTGGTGGCAGCGGTTTGGGCTAGCCAAAGCCTGTGTGGGTCACGGGAGGCCAGGTCCCTTGCTCCACGCACGTCCAGCCATCCTGCAGCCCCAACGTGGAGCTGCCTGTTGGGGACCCGGCTCCTCCAGGAGGTCCTGGGACCTGCCCATGGGCTGCCAGCAGCCACCCAGGGAGGTGCCAGCACTTGGGTGGATGCTGGAGCTTGGGCACCGCTCCAGGGAGGCAGCTGCCAGATGAGGACTGCTGCAATTCATAAAATCGGCCTTCGGCACCTCGGCTCTGCTGGGATGACATTTCAGGCAGTGGGATCCTCCCTGTACCCTGCCCGCTACCCACCGGATTGCTGGAAGCAATCTCCCTGAAAAAGAAGCTGCTCACCACAAATCAAGCATGACAGGCTTTTCTACCAGAAATAAGGAATAAGTATTTTTGACATCCCCTAACTAACTAAAAAAAAAAAAAGAGAGAGTTTTTTTTTTCCTTTCTTATTCCTCTTGCACTCTTGACCATGTTATGGAAATGATTTCAACCCCTGTGTAACCAAACCCAGACCTAATCCTGTATAAGTGAGAACCTCAGGGACCTGTTGCAAAATTTCCTGTGATCAGGTCCCTGCTGTTGCTGCCGCTTTACATCAAGTCTCCTGCTCTCAGCTGCCATGATTTCCATGCTGTTCTCCAGGTTTGAGGACCAAAGCAAAAAATAAAGAGTGGCAAGCTCTCAATTTACTACACATGGGTCTGTGCCAGCACAAAAAAACGGCAAAACAAACAAACAAATAAAAAGAACTTAGAAGAGAAAGGGCTTGTAGACCAGAGGTACTCCATTTGTGGGAGGCTTTTTGCTCAGGATATCAGAGAATATTATAATTTGGAGCATATAGCAGTCATACCTACTTGGAGGACACAGCAGTCGTAGGCAACTGTGTGTTTACAGCCTTGCAGAGCTGTCCCTCACCCCTGACTTCAGGCAGGCTTCCTGCCATGCAAGCAGGCCTCCCCCCAACTCTCGTCCCTCTCCCCACAGTGAAATCTGCTATGGGCTGTGCTGTACTTTCTTAAGAAAGCTGCCCATAAATCCATTCCTAGTCACTTAGCTGTCATAGAAAACCCACAGCAGAGCCACAACTGAGCCAGGCCTGCAGGATTTCGTTACGAAACTTGTTTGGGTCCAGCTCACAGGAGCAGAGCTGAGAAGTGCCTCAGGAGTAGCTGCCAGCTGAATATATTAGCAGGCTTTGAAGAACGCCTTGCTGAGCTCCTCTGGGATTAAAGGATCATAAACATCAAGCATGACCTTGGGAGGATCCATCAGAGCATGAAAATAGTACAGAAAAGCTCCTATAATTTAGCAGTGCATGGAGCCAGAAGGACCCAGTTGATTCCTTTTTATAACTTCTGAAATCAACAGAGTGGTGCTTGTCCCCTTGCTATACGGGGAGTTGGGAGATTAGAGCCAACAGGTCTGGGTGCAAGGCACTGGGTTTGTTGAGACACTTTGAGTTTTGCTGCACTCCCTACTTCTGGGCATGGCCCCCATTGCTGTAGGTACAAGTGCCCAGCTCCTCTGCCTTGAGTTGGCCTCTTCAGAAAGATGAGGCAGGAGGAAGCAGCCACTGGGAAGGATTTACAGTGGTGCTGGCAATAGGCAAAGTGGATTAAAGACCATATTCTCAGGGCAGCATCTCTCCCCCTCATCTCAGAGTTAATCCTCCTCCTACAAGACTCCAAAACCTTGCTGCGAGCAAACCCACACAATATCAAAGACTAGGTTTGTGAGAATCACAAGTCAGAGCACAATTTCTCCAACATACATAGCTATCTATGAATCAAACTGAGAAGACACTAAAGTCCTCTCACCTTACTAAGGTCTATATGGGATTAGCAAAGGTTTCTAGCACTGTACTCCTCTATCTGAGGCACCTAAAGGGTGTAACTAAGAATGAGGATGGTGGGGAGATGGATGAAGACACCACTCACCTTCTCATTTCTCTGTCTGCCATCATAATCCACACCTCTGCCACCAACTTGTGTTCCTCATGCAGCAAGGAGATGCCACCAATGCCACCAACATCTCTTAACCATTTGTGTGTTTTCAAAATTGCTGCTTAGAGTCAGATTCTCAGAAGAGGTCAGCATCCAACGTCCCTAAGGCCAATGCAAGAAGAAACACAGGTAGTACTTTGCTGTTCTCAGTTGTGACTTCAGGATATGATTCACAAATGCACACACCAAACCCCCAATCCAAACCATACTTTCACACAGAACAAAAGATAGAGGAGAGCAAAACTAATAAAGGAACATTTGGCTTATTTTTTTGTGCAATTATGGTTGAGTCCTGTCTAAGCACTGCTGCACAAGATGGCGTGTAAATCTGCTGCATCAAAAGCGAGTTGCTTTTGGGCTATTTTAAGTCATTTCCAGAGGATCTTAGTGATTCCACTCTATAAAAGGAGCATAAGATAATGTTGCTTGGTCTAATTTATTAATTGCATATCACCAGAAGAAATATATATATGAAAAGAATCTTTCCCTGAGAGGCATGTTGCCTGAGGACTCTTTTATCATTTACTCCCCAGGAGTATTTGATTGTATCATATCTGTTTGAGTTAATCAATGCAGACCAGGTGCTCCTAGGGACAACAGTTCTGATTACTTACTGTGAGGGTGGAAATGACTTCCAGTGGAGAAATGGCTTTTTGTTATTACTATGTACTTTTTTCCTCCAAACAGTATCTCTTTCCCCACAGTTTCACCCATAATGAGTGCGCTAATCAGCTTCATAAGAATGCAAGGTCATTTTCACAAGGAATTGTGACAACTCTGAGAGGTCGAAGAGGACAATATAAAAAATTCATCCACACAGTTAGCAGCAGCTTGGCAGTTTGTCTCAAGAGAACTGATCAGCCTTCATTTTCGGCAGAGTTCAGTGCTGGCTCCAGTTTGTGATGACTTGCACTGCGGTGAAGGTGCAGCAGGGACCAGCAGGCCAGCCTCAACGTCTTGGTGTGAGGAGGGGTCCCTCAGCACATCAAGAAGACAGCGGGGAGGCAACAGCAAGGGCTGATCACTAGACATTATCCAAGAGGAGACTAAATAACAGGCACATCTGTCCACGCTTTTGCCCCTGGCAGGACTGGATTAAAAGCTTGAATTATAGGAGGAGACCTAGGAAAGTCAAGCCAGTGCCCAGGGGCCTAGCAGTAATGCTCTTGCCAGGTACACCATGCTCATTCAGCTCACTGTAAGGGGGAGGCCAAAATTCCCTTTTAGCACTGAGCTACTGTGAAATTCCCATTTTTCCACTTGGCCAGAGCCAAAAGAGCTGCTCGGGAACAGAAAGGAGCAGTGAGAACCAGATGCCAGCATTGCAGCAGTGGCCAGATTCAGGTGTCTTACTCGAGGTTAAAGACTACAATTTGCAAACTGCCAGCTTTGCTCTAAGAGCAGCCTTGTCCCAAGCAAGTCTTGGATGAGATTTTTAAAAAATCAGGAGAAATAGGTCAGCTAACTCTTAGGACAGTTTCTATCCAATTTCAGCTTTTTTGATAAGGCAGATTCAGAAAAGAGCAGGACACAGCAGTTTGTTGTGCAGTTGATGGCGAGCACCTCCTCCTCCTTCTTTTTGGGGAGGATTGTTTAAAAAAATGCTGCCCTTAAGAATTACTGAAGCAAAAAAATCTTTTCCTGGTATCTTCCTTTGACTCTGTTGTCTTTCCTGAATGCCCCTGCTAGAGCTGCAGCAGTGTGAGCATTAAGAAAGGGCCAGTCGCCCATCGGGCATGCGTATGCACCACCAGTGCTGCTCACACACAGAGAGCATTTAAGCTTTCCTAAGTGGTCCTGGGCAGCCTGTCAAGCCCTGAACTCGTCTGCAGAATGTGGTTGTAATTAGATAATTAATAACTTCGAGAAGGAAAGGAAAGGAAATAAGCTAAATGGAAGCTTTCCTTAGTGGGAGGAAATAATTATATCTCCTTTTTGATATATGAGCTGAGCTGGTTTGCTGAGGGCAGAAACGGCATCCTGCATGAAAAGCCATCCCACCCCCAAGCTAGCTGGGACATCCCATGGGTGCTGCTGGGTTGCAAAGGTCCCACCAGCCCATAAAGGAACAGCAGCAGGTTGCTGCAGATGATCGGAGCAAGGCCTGCAAATATCAAGGCTCCCAGTTGTGTAGCCTGAGTCTTGTCACCTCCCAATGAGCAGAGCAGAGTTGGAGAGGAGTGGCTGCAAGAAGCTATATGGAAAACAGGGGGTTAGCAGAACTCGGGGGGATCAAAGAGGCAGCTGGAAGCACATGGACTTTTTGACAGATGCAGCTACACATACAGAGCTCGAAAGTAATTGTTTAGGTTAACTTTTGGTGGTTTTTTTTTTTTTTTTGGATGTGCTTAGTGTTACCCTAGGATGGAAAGAAAACATATTCATTTCCTGTGGGGTTTGCCTGATTTTGCAGGAAGGGCTGAGAGCCGCTGTGGGTGGGATTTCCTGCACTGCCTCTTGGACACCTCGTTGGGCTCCATGGGAGCTGGTGGGAGCTCCGTGCTAAGTGCAGCGCAGAGCTGGCAGCACCGCTAGGACCCAACATCCCATCTTCCCATTTTAGCTGATAAAGAGGCCACGTGGGCTGCTTCTGCTGCTTTGGAGCTTCCCTGGCTGCCAGGGAATGAGGATGGCACAACAGGCCTTCAGCTCCACACCGAGGCAGTGCCGAAAAGCATGGCTTTAGCACCAAAAATCTTTGCTTTGGAAGTGGCAGAGAAAGCACACGCAGAGGTCTAGCACTTACAGGGCGAGAGAATAACTTTTGCACGTTCATCAAAAGGGAGATCTGATTTTTACCCTGTGCCTACACAGTGCTGTGAGCAGGGGCAGGTTTTAGCACTGAGCCACGGGCTTTCCCAAACTGTGGCCTCAATCTGAACAGGAAAGGCACTTATGAGAAAAGGCCGCTCAGAAAGATGTCCTGTATCCACTATATTTATTTTTCTTTTCTTTTTTTCTTTGTTTTCCTCCAGACTGTCCAGTGTCTGAGACTGAAGTGGAATTGGGATGTATCCAAGCTTGTAGCTTCTGAAACCTTAACAACCTCAAGTAAACTGGTCCAAAAGACCCCTCTTGACCTCCCGAGCTCTGAACTCCTGCAGAGCACTCAGACTGAGCAGAAAAGCAGCACCGACGCTAACGCTCTGAAACTTTGCAACATCTCTCCCCAAGTCACTGACCAAAGAGAAAAGAGAAGCAACATTCCTGGTCTTCGTTGTTGTTGCGTGTGTTGTTGTCCGTGTGTTTGGTTTTATTTCTATTTCTTTTTTTCTGAAAAATCTTAATTCAGGAATACATTTAGGAGAAATCTTTGGGTTCGGATTTTACTTTTCCTTAGCTGTATACTTTTTTTTTCTATTTTTTTTTTTAAATTCAAAACCTGATTTCTTGTACAGTAATGTCAAAACTGGACCAAGGCTCTCAGAGGAAAAAGAAAAGAAAAGAAAAAAAAAAGCAAAGGAAAAACCCATGGTGTCCCCAGCTCCCTGCATGATTTGTTTCAAGTAAAGCCTGGATTACAGACTACCCTCCACACTCTTCCTCTTCCTTATTGCTCCATGACTTGCTACCGCTAACTCCCCCTTTTTTCTTTTTTTTTTTTTTCTATTCCAGTGTATATGTTGCTTATTTGTTTTATTTATTGAGATATTTTTAACGAGCTAAGAGACTGCAATGTCGCTGTGTATACTGCTTCTCTTGCCAATAAAAATAAAGATGTCATGCAGCTACTGGGGGTTATTTGATTTACATTCTGACTGCAAAGCTCGGAGCAGAAGCTGCGGAGCAAAGTGACTTCCTTACGCCCTGCCAACGTTTAAGCACTCACTGAGTTGACCAAAATCGACTTCCCAGGTAGGGAATGCTGCAGCCCATGGTGCATAGCAGCATGGTGGATATCTAAAGCATATTTAGATCAGATCAGCATCACTCTCTGTGCTCAGGCCTCAGCCCGTCTTCAACCACGGTCTAGGCTGAGGTGGGAGTAATTGGTTACTTGACTCGCATCACTACTAGTGAGTGAGGAGGAAGTGCTGGGGGTGACACTTGCCATTCTGCAGCACTGCTGCCCTATGCCAAAAGCAGAGGGTTTTAGCTAAGCAGAAAGCCACATTCCTCAGTGCACATGGATCCACAAGGAATCAGACAGCAGATACAAGAGAAAACAGATTTGTTGCTACGCTCCTCCTTCCCACTCACCTTGCACCTTGGTAACAAACACCGTGGGCTCCTCTCAGGCTCGCTGACCTTCATCCAGCGCCTT